>UXSR01000426.1:0-35015 GCA_900604375.1 Mesocestoides corti
GTAATTGGTCAATAAAGCCTGTTCTGTTGTACCAGTCTTCTTCCTATTAGGGCTCGGGTATTCTACAGGTGAACACACAAAATTGTTGAATTGATTAATAAGCATCGACCTTGAAATCACATGATTGATTGAAAAAAACAACCACCACTATTCGGAATACCCAGAATATTGGGGTTAATGGTGCTTAATTTTGCAAAATAATAGGTTTTGCTGCATGCCTAAATATGTACAACAAAGCCGTGTATAAATTTATTAGATTTAAAAAAAAATCGCCCGTGGTGACTGGTTGTGCCGAGATTTGGAAGAGTAGAAGTGAAATGTGACTGGATTTATAGAATATACTATGCAATCTCCTACATCTAGTCTCAAAAATATCAAAATCTAAGAAAATTTAATAAATTAAAGATTCATCGAAAGGCCAAATTTTAAGTTAACCTTTTACTTCCTATATAATTACGAAAGCCAGGCGAATCGCTCTGTTGTTATTCGGAATTTTGGAGAGAACATGTAAATTAAACCCAGTTGAAGTGTGCACTTTGAATTTTTTCATGGATAGAGTTTGTTAAATCAAATATCGAGTTAAGTTGAAAAACAAATTGGAAAAGCATAATCTGTACATGTATCCCAATAAGTTGATGCTGTGTTGTGAATTTGAATACTAAATTCCTTCATACAATAATATAACCTTCACTTGCTTTTATGATTTAGTTTGACCTTCTTTCGAAGAATAAATGAAACGTGAGTGCAGAATATTCTAGAAATTTTACGCGTCTGGCTTTATTTCGCCGTAATTATTTCAATAATTTGCAACCCCTAAACGATTAACACAGACATTTGTCAAAAACGTGCTAACTTTTTTTGCCAAATAGTGATTTCTTCTATGTTCAAACCTTCACATATTTTCACTGTTTTTTTCAGGAGAAATTGTTTATTGAATATCCCTTGACGATACCCATTGAACCGCAACTCGGAAAGACCATTATTTTCGTGCCTGGCCGCAATAAATTCAGCAAAATAAAAAAATTTAAGCTTGCATTCAGAAAGATCTTGTTTCGAAGCTACATTTTTGACTTTGTTTGAACTGCCCGAAAATGAAGGACACTACTGTTGCGGATCTTGGAATGGCATTACTTGTTAGGGCGCCAATGCACATCCATTATAAGCGTTGCATTCTACTTTGTCGTATGTGTTTTTCTGTTACATTTTTAATTACTTGAGTATTTTTGTTTTGTGCCTAAATATTTGTAGCCTAATGATTTTAATTATTTTGATGTCTCCTAGGTTTTAGTGTCAGAGTTGGCTTTTGAAAACTATACATTATTGTTTATTTTTAATCACTTTTATTGACACAAAATATTGGCCGTTGACACAATGCCGTTTAGTATTGAAATCATAATAAATATTTCTTGAAAGTGTGATGAAATTTTTTAAGGCATGTTAAATGTATTAAATTACCTAATTATTACAAACCATTTTGATAGAAAATACTTACTGCATTAAGGAGTTAAGGATACATATAATTATGTTGAATTCTACGATACTCTTATAATCATCAAATTTAGTTAGCCAGACAGTGTTATACCCAATTAATTGTAGTAATGAAGTACTTTGACTCGAGCAAATTGAGTTGAAAGATGTTTACGTAAAGTAATATGTTGCAATCACATGTGTCAACTTAACTTCATCCCCACAATTCAGGATTCTATATGATATTAAGAATCGATTTTCAAGAGGGAGTAAGGTACCGTGAGAGAAAATGATTAGGTATAGGCAGCAAAAGGCTTTTTTGTCCAAGAATGTAATCTTAAGCAATTGTAGAATTCACTTTACAAATGAGAAATATCTAATTTATTGTTGTTTTAAATACACTTGGTGCAAAATAACTGATCGCAGGAAACTGAGAAGTGGGAATAATTATAACTTAGCTTAAGTCATCCAAAATAACCATTAACAGATTAATTGTTAAGATTTATACGACAACGTTGGTTGGTGAAAGCAAAAGAATCAATAAATACAGGAAAACTATTTAAATTTTTCCAGCTAATGGAAAGAATCATTGGCTATCTCTTAAATTTAAAATATTAACTCTATTCAGTGTCACAACATATTCTATTGCATTAAATACTACTTTTATGCAAGTAAATGTGCCATTACTTTGAAGCAGAGCGTAGGTCATAAAAGCATCAATTTTAACTAAATTAGTTTATTAATACAAAGAAATATAAGTTGCAATCTCTTAAGACCAACATTTGCACTACACCTGTGTGACGTTCAAAGTCTAAAAAAAAGCAACTTAATAGCTCATTAAACTATTTGCAGTCGAGTGTATTTTACTTAGACTTACAAACTGCCATATTAGATCTTAAAGCTCATTTTATTTAGTATTACTGTAACTTCGAAATTAGTTCGATCTCTTGGGTCAAAACCAGCGTTTTTTACACTATTTATTTACTATTTATATTTTCCGCAAAATTTTTGAAAGCTATTTAGGCAAGAAGCCTTCACCAATCAAATAATGTGCATATTCCATCAGTGATTAGACTAATTTCCTTGTTTAACTAGCACCTCAGGTAAAATATTATATAGATGCCTCTGAATTTTAAGATTTAATTAGTCAAAATTACTTTATTAGCTTAATCATTAGTGATTACAATATAGAGAATTTACTTAGAGTATATTCAATGAGCTCGCATCCTTATCACAACTCAGAAGTTAAGAAATGATTTACACAGGAAAGCAATGCACACTGTATAAAAATTATAAGAGTTCCAGACTTTATAATTATTCAATTTTGCAAGTAATCGACATAATAGATGTTAAAAATACTACTTTCCTCATCAAATAGGTTAGCAGCGGCAGCTGCAAAAAGCAAAATATAAAATATATTGATCTAGAAGCCACCTTTTACATTGTTCTAGTTAACCCACTGATATCTTCTTTTAGTTTTCGCTGTCTTTTGGGAGGGAAAGCATTACCCTCTTGCTGCGACACTGAACAACACCAGAAAGGTAACGTGTAATAAATTCAAGCAAAGCACTTCATCTGCATAGACGTTAAATGCCTACTACCTCAGTCATGTATACTCAGAAGTTGATCTTGTGTTCTCTCACCATGGATTTCTCGAAGAAGCGTTTTTGAACAAGGAAAAAACACACCAAGCTTTACTAAGCAACCACAGAGTTGCAGTTGTGGGTTTGAGTTGGTTTACCTAATCTTGGTTGCCAGAGACTTTACCTTCCATTTACGTTCCCATTTTATGGATATTTTACAAAAGAACTAAGTCTGGCAACGGGAGGCAAGTGAAAATATCACACGTGAATATTAACTACGATTTCCTTTTCATTATTCAGACAAATTTAAAAAAGTAACAAGCCATCTCAAGAATCTGATACTTGGCTTAGGGATCAAAAATAAATAACGGTTATAGAAATCCATGTTCACGATTCTCTAGTAAATTTACCTAATGCAAGTTACGAATTACTACATAAATCCAGGGGAGATCATGATTTACGTAGAAAAATAACTCAATACACGAACGTAGGTGGTCAAATGGAGCATGAAAATGCCCATTATTGAATCCTGATCAATAAGAGTTTGCGAAAACACAAAGTTTGAAAACGCATTCAAGGCTTGAACTTCAATTTGTTAAATGCACCCTGACACTATTAATGTTTAAATGTCACTAATCTTGGCTTCTTTGTTTGTTCACATTAGTTTGCTTCTTAGATAATTTGTATTCGATAAAATAGATGTGTTTCGAGAAAACACAAATTTAATAGACTCGTGGTTGCGCCATCGGTACCTTAAACTTTAGGTTCACTTTGAAAAATTCGTTGTTTACTCTAACCGTGATTTAAACTTTGGCTTCTATTAGAGAAGATACCTAGTCGTCTAGACAAATCTAGGATTCGCTATGGATGATCAGTACATCCACAATATCATCAACCAGCTCAGGATGCTTAATTAACACCAGCAATACACAACCGAAGCTATGGCACTTTGTTAATGAGGTAAAGCAACCCCACACGAAGTCGGGCTTAAGTAGGACACTGTCCCTCCTCAGTCGTGGCTGGGATTCAGCACAGTTGCAAAGTCAAATTATATGGGTGAATGCGGATTGCTAGACAATGGCTTATGCTGTGCACTCATCTAGTTGAGGCAAAGCCCAGGCGGCTTCTGAAATGACTTGCATTGGTAACAGATCCCAAGATATAATCTAAGTAGAGCTATCTTCATTAGACAAAACATTTTGCAGATCGCGAATGGATTTTCTACCAATTTGCTGCTGATAATGTACAGAATGGCAGGATAGGAGAACTAGGCAGCCAAAACACATAAAGTGTATCGTCTTTTCTTGCTAATAGATGCTTCTTTTCGAAACAACATATTGCATCAACTCAGTTGTACATACACAAAAAATGTAAGTAAGGACAGTTTGCCTCATCAATATTTTCCCAGAATCAAAAATTAAAAGTGCAAACTAATGCCTTTTCCAACCCCATGAAATATGTCAGTTCAAAAGATGATGACTTGTCTGTTCAAGTCTAGGGAAAATACTACCTCCAGCCTTACTCGAACTCTTCAAACTCTCTTCTTAGGATTTCTCTATTTGGGAAACATTCCACATGATCATTTGACCTACTCTCAGTACATTGCCCCTTTGATGGCTGACTTTGATGCCTCACAAAGTCCGGGGGTTTCGATGATTAAATACACCTTCACAGGTACAGTGAAGCCAGCACTTACACTTGGTGTTAACAACAGACAATTTTTTTATTGCTAAGTGGGAGAAGCTGAAGCTGAAGTTCTGCCCGTCGCGTAAGTCAGTCAAGTTTGCTCAACACCATTTTCAGTTGGACCATTTTCTTTCTCAGTAACTCTATTTCAAAACGGAAGCATAATTTTCGCTTACGATACGGTAAAGTGTTTATCAAATATAGGAATCCTTTAAAAGATTCCACGGTTTAAAGTAGTGGATGGACTGCTTCAAGACTGCTACTCCAAGAATGCAGCCCAAGCTGGCAGCTGTAATCAATCTACAGATATAGGGGCCATGAATACAAGAAATCGAAGGGGCATTTCTAAGTCCCGACGCGATGTTGTGGTTGGTCTCTCGGACGCCTATCTCCGTGACTATAAAGGTAATGTAACAAAACCACCAACATGCACCTTTGTCACATGTTTGAGCAATTACCGAGTGCATTATTGTAAAATATGGTGCAATTGAAAATCCACGTTACTACGGCGCCTCGACAAAAAGAGCGTCCATGGTGCCAAAATTGGAATTCGTGCCTGCTTTCTTGAGCTGAGCCAGAATTCGTGGAATTAGCGATTCACAACAAGACATTGAAGGCTTTAAAAATGTAATTATAATTAAGTTAAAAGGAAATTACACAAAAGCGAAACTTTGACGTCTCCCCGAGCAAATTTTAGATGCTCATTATGGCTTAACACATCATTTCAATTTTGGGAAAAAATACATAAGGTGCCTCTGTGCATCACATGGTTTTCCTCTGGGTCTTAAACAACGCTAAGGCCGAGTCCAATTGATGGCGACATGCAATGATAAATCGCCCCGCATTGGCTGGCTCCCAAGCTGTAAGGTGATAACTAAGACCAGGCGTACTAAGCTGCAACGCCAACGACGCCCTGGAGCCCCCACCAGGGCGATCGGCAACCGCGATTAGTCATATTTTCCTGATTTTCTGTGCTGTTATTCTCATCCCCAGCATTGAAAACCGATTGTTGTCTTGGGGTGTTTCACGACTAAGGTAGATTGATTTTCACGTAAATGCAATTTTCTTATCAGTCACTATCTGGAAACAAAACAGAGACAAAACAAAGTTAGTATTAAGCAATTAACCACATCAATATTTACTATCAAGGCAATATCATTTTATTTTTACTCTTTCTTAAAGGCGAAAACAGGAAACACATTGTTGAATACACTACGATTAATATTCCACTACAGCTTGTTCAGCCAAGAACAATCATTGTCCTGACTCCACTTCCAAGTACGTTGGCAATCAGCTGCTTTGTTTCTCAAAGTTGTGTTTGTGACTCCTGAGAGGATGGGTTGGCTTCAGCGAGAGGCATCTCACACATTCGTAAATCACTTCATTTTTGGTTCCTTCAGTGCATCCCGTCAAATGCCTTGAAAATTGGAAATCTTATTAAACAGCACTTGAAGTATAAGGATGCAAAATATAAACAAGTTGGGAAAGCGTACATGCCCTGCCATTGTAATGTAGGACCGGCTGAATTAGCATACGTCAAGCAGGTGTCACAGAATGCCACCCGTGTCAGTCCAGTACCAACGACCCATTAAACAAATTGACATGCTCTTAACGTAGACTTATTTCTGAAAAAAAAAGCATTTCATAGCCGTCTGTTATCTTTTTATTGGTTAAATGGTACAGATTCACATTATTGCAGGTGTTATGAAAGCATAAATAACGGATATTTTTACAAATAGCACTTAAATGATTTCATCGAAAATCAAGAATAATTAGGCAGGAGACAAGTGTTTGCTGGAAACACTTGGGGCTATGTAATTCCTCACAGTTTTGAGTACTTCCGGAAACCGCAAACCTTAGCTTTTTTTGCATCCGACGTTATACTTATGTAAAACTTTTGTTTGCTTCTACGCTACTCACTCGTTGCAATCATTAAGTCGACAAACAGGTAACCTCTTCCTAGTTTTTTTGCCTAAATAACTACAAAGGAGCTAGCAAATATCTTTCTTCAGAGTATTTTACTGAATTGGACGGGGATTGTCCCTAATGGACTATTCAGGCAGTCTCTGGGCTCTACTTCAGCCTACTCACCACTCGGTCATCTTAGAGTAAGGCAATTTTGATGGCGCTGATCGTTCACGATGAGTCTCCAGCTGAAGAAATTCAAGGTTGCACTCAATTCAATGGGTAAACTCCAAACAAAAACGGTACCCAACATTTCTTTGCAGTGCTAAAATAGCATAGTGTCTACAACGCTTAAAATATACAAGCTGCGTTAACTGATACATCAATCCTCGGCTCTCAGAGACAAGCAAACTAACTCCAGACACACCCAAATTTTCTAATTTAACTCGACAATCGAAATTGATTCCTGGAAATTCTTTGAACAAGACTTCAATGATATTTCTAGGTATCAGTAAGTTGCTAGGTTTTCCGTTAAATGACATAGACGTAAGTATACTGTGCACACTATTTGGATGGACCACTCTGGAAAGTATGTGGGCAGACATTATCTCATTGGATTCTATTTGTTTCTTGGGTGCTTCCATTTGCCAAACTGATTTCCGGCGTAGTCCTACACAAATGGTATACTTGCCTGTTTTGAAAGTTTAGTCCGCGTTCAAGTTTTACTTGAAAAAAAAAGAAAAACTTTTTACAATCTTGCTTTACTCGCTGTGTTCAAATTTCCCAAGCCGAATGACTTATGAAGCTAGACATATGGGCAGCAGGCCCTAACATCCACCGCAGATGTTCGTGCACCTAACGACGTCACCACCAGACAAACCAACTTGACTGGTGCATAAACGGCTCTCCACAGTCGCGCATGGAGCCCCAGTGTAGAAGGTGCATTGTGCTGCCCTACAATAGTCAGGATTGACTTCAAATTGCAACATAATGCTGCATCGGTGCATGACCTCGGTTGTTCCAAAATCAGAATAATTTTCTGCATAAATTAGGCTTAACGTTGCAATCTAGTCTGTCCACTGACCGAAAATAAGCAAACATCATTGGATTGTTTAGATAATGCGCACCAGAGTATTCTCCCGAGAAAAGAGATTGCACTCACCATCCATGCAGGTGACGAAATTTTACAAGGCTGAGGGTCTACGTCCCTGTACAGACCACTCAGACAGACCACTGCATTTCTATCGTTTTCTGAACCAATACCATCATACTGGTCGATAGTACGAGAATTATCGGAAATAACCATGGGCACTACGTTTTTGTCACATACTTTAAGCTTGTGTCGAACAAAGGACGTGCGCAGACTGCCTCAGTGGGAGAGCGAAGAGCTTCAACTGCCAGTGGTGTGCCCAAATCGAAACGTGCAGTTCCGGTGCAGACAGAGGTTGGCAGCGGTGGTATGAGGAAGGCTGTCATTTGAATGTAAGTTTGACGTTAACTTTACTAATTACAAACCGCACAAAGCTTCGTTCGTGAATGTAGCCCAGACACTAGCTATAGAGTATGAAAATACTACATCCCCTCCGGTTTCTAGAACTCTGAGAAATCGGACAGATTACTGAGTGAAAAAAGTGCAATTATATTTGTTGCTACGACTAAAAGGAGCTAAATGCATTGAAATATTTAGCAACAGAAGTTGGTTTATAAATGGACTAATCAAATAAGTTGAAGGTACCCAGGTTATAATTCCTGAGGCCTCCTGACTCCGTAAATGCGGTCAAACAGCACCTGCCCTCCTGAAACGGGGTTTTGCAGTCGGAGATTCAAGCCCAGACATGGACGACTGCAGGAATTGTTACTCAACACAACCGAAAGCTGCACCTGATTCGAAAATATGTAGGGGTGTCAGATTTGTGAGCATATTTGGTGACGTTGTGACAAAAGCAGAATCAGAAGCTAGGTAGTACCTCTTAGAATAGTGGGTACGAATTTGCTGAAGGTACTTTACGATTTCGAACCCTTGAAGACTTTCTTCATATAATCGAGGCTATCAGTTCACTGGCGGATTCATCTGAATCGAATTCCAAATAACAATGATTCAATGTTGTATCAGAATTTGAAGCCCTATGAGACGGCATAGATGAGTCATCAGAGAAGTGTCTTCTTGCATTAATAGATGCCACTTTTGCTCTGAATCATAAAGAACTACTGAGTAAGAAAAATATTACATTAAAAGCAGTGGGATTTGTTTAGCGAATTAATATCCACACCCAGGCCAATCATCCACATTATCCGAGAGCAAAGAAACAGGCGACAAGGGACACGACCGCCCATTTCACGGCTTAGGTTGGTCGAAGATGCAACTCAGCTTGAGGTAACTTTGTTAAGACGTATTTCTATCCAAACGCCTCTGTAGACATTGCACGACGTTTAACAAGGCTTTATTATGTTTTATGGGAAAAATTTGCAAGCCAAAACAATTAAAAATCCCACGACCAACAACAATTTACAAGACAAAAACGGTCTGAAGTCCACTTTGGTTCATGCAATCTTACCAAGATTGGCAATTAGGTAGACGTACCTTCGATAACTTACTAAGGTAGGTGGTCGAGTTGACAAAAACTTGGGATGGTCCTAAAGAGTCTCTATTTTATATTTTAGAGCATCCGTGTTGACTGCGGTTAGTTGAGGAAAACAGGAAGTTTTAATTTCTTTTAAATGAATTTTGACATCAGAGGTAAAAAAAGAGAAAGTGTTTATGGGGAGGTGCGAGACTACAACGCCAAGTCTCCTAACTCTTAATCTTATATTCATTTTTTCACTCTTAGAACTGTGCTTTTACAAAAAAATACCAGCCCAGATTAGTCTCCGATGGCACTCATCAGAACTACGTAGGCCCTTTTGAGAGTTCAAGAATATGTTAAACTGTCTTCGCGAAGTTATGTCCAAGTCAACACAAACAATTTTCCCTTTATTACCAGATAAGTCGGCAATTATAATCCGACAAATTTGTACTTGGCGTTTTTAGGGAACTCTCGGGCAGATTGACAAAAATTCGATTATAAGTACTCGCTAATCGTTCAACCGTACAATACTGAGTCTTACAACAACTTCATTCTAGCTCCTGAAGTGGACATGAAACTCGTGATGGCTGCAACTACAACAGCACTGCTTGTGTTGATTTTCTGCATGACAGTTGCACTGTTAACGATGAAAGGGAAAAGAATTCGCCAAATGAGGCCACTTAAAGTAAGTGCAGTCACCCAGTTTAATGTGTGGATAACCATGCTAAATTAGGACCCTTTTCAGGTAAACAAAAAGCGGAGAATGTAACCAGAGGAACACAAACAAATACGGGTCGAAATGAAAGCGTTATAGAAAAATATCTGGGGATTGTGCGATAAACAAGACCATATATAAATATGACTAGTCAATCACTCTTGAGTTGTTTAAAAACATATATTAAATACAAAATAACTAGTTAATTCCTAAAATGAAGAGGTAAGATATGTTCTTCCTTAACTGTGGGCATATTCTCTCAAATTTAACTGACAATACCCTTACCCGTAAAGTAGGCAGACGCAAGAGGGAACAAATGACTTAACCTGACTCGTCAAACAAATTACTAAACCCATAAATTACTGATGTGAAAAGAGTAGCTGTAATAGGTTAAATGTAGAGCACAGGAGGTTGAAAACTAACAACAACTTGGCTCAACGTAGAAATAGGATTGGGCAATCGAAAAAGAGGCAAGCCTCAAAACACGCCTTTGTGAGTACAACCCGATTTCTTTGGTAAATGAGTCTATTTAAGCTTAACAAGCCGTGATTTTTTAAATTCTAGTGCGAGAACCCAGCTCTGGAGGAAACTACGGAAGCAGATTGAGTGCGACAATGCATTGAGTTTTACAGTGACTAGACGGACAATGCAGATCCACATAACCAAAAATGAAAGAAAACACCGATTCCCTGACTAAAATAAAAAAAGAATGTCCAGGAAATGTTGTGCTAATATATCCATAAACGTCGGTGAGTTCTAAAAAATCCGGCTCAAATTCTGGATAGCGAATCGTGCCGAATTCTCAATGAAAATAACAGCAACTCTAAATTAATTTTACCTCAGTGGGCCCACACGGGCTCAAAAATTGTGGCACAGTTTGCCAGTTTTCGATTCACATGTTTGACACACGAAGTATACCCGCTCGAAAAGACAATGCCGATGCGCCTAAGCCGCAACAGGCATTGCACTTTTGTCACAGAAATCGCCGCGGTTCCCTTATTAAATATGACCGGGGGACAACAAGAAACGTGTAGTTACTGAGCAGAGTGAATTCAGCATTTATGTTGAGTAGACAAGAGCTTATTATACAAATTTTTGTTGGGATATCTATGCAGTAAACCACCGAAATCCTAAATCACACACCAAAAATAGAAAACAGCGGTAAATAAGGGTCGCGTGCAAGCAGGTTCGGTCTTGCAGCATGAACGGCTTTGTCCAATGGAGACTGCTTAGAGTAGACGAAACCTTTGTAATTCGACCAAATTGACACCACAATCTTTTTTAATGCAATTCAACTCTCAGTGTAGCTTGTACTACTCCACAACTTTTGCATCACTACTTTGATTGACATTATTTTGGACGGTCTACTTTTTGCCACCAGTGAGATTTCATCTAAAGAGATGTAATAATTAAAATTGAAATGCTCATCGTAGAGTGATTTGCGGTGCTTCGTGAAATTCAGTTCCCACAGAAAGCAAATACCTGGTATCTTAGTGGGTCGAAGATGGTCCGAGTGGTTATCGCTTGTTGCTTGACAAATGTTAGCACTCAGCAATCCGCCACACTTTTACATAACCACGACATAGAACTATGAAATTATTGATGAAAACTGATCAACGGAGAGTGGAAAACTTACATTAGTACCCTAATCTTTCGCCTTAGGAGGCATATCACAAGGGGAATCCAAAAAAATAAACCAACAGGAAAGCATAGAGAAAGGAAGACATCTTGCCACAGGAATATATTTGTTTCAAGTAGAAGCTCCCCTCAAGCGTTAGTGTTTCTGTCTTTGTAAAAGGTGTTAATTTCGGCAAGCAGACAAGGAATTAACGCGTTAAAATGAGGGATTCCGAGCGTGTCAACTATAGCGCTTTATTGGATTAAATTCACAGAAGTTAAGACTGCATTGAATGGCATTTATTTCTCAACTTTGATCCGAGCGTGTGGAAAGGGAAAGGAGAATGAGGAGGGGTTTGAGGTGTGCCTCAGACGTCTTTCAACAAGGGTAGGGTGGTCGTTGTTATACGCAATATACACATGGTATAAATACAAGAAAATGACGAATTTCGATAAGGGGATTTATTTGCTTTCGCTTTATCATGGTACAAAAATCTAGATAAGGTAGAAAACAGGAAGCAAAACTTCTGAGGCAGTGTGTGGGGAAGTTAAACGGAGGCTGCAGCCTAAAAAATTAAGAGACAGTGGTTACTAGCTGGGTATTCGGACTACAATAGTATTTTGGCAACCAGTGATATAATTACGAATGCAAATAGGTAATAGCCGAAACTGAATTTCAAGACTCGAATTTGTCGGTTATCGGTCTAATGAAGCTCATGAGTCTACGTGATTCCCCCGCGGTCTTCCGAGCAAAATGCAGAATCTGGAAGTGTGATAATGTCAGAAGGACCAGAATGAACCTGATATTAGTGATAGGGTACTACAAATCCATTCTAGGAAACAACGACAAAAGATCAACATGAATTCATGTAGTTACATAGACCCGTTGTGGGGGTGTACAAAACAGGGCATCACTCACCCTAGTGTTTCCAATTCGGGGGTTGTAACAGTGGATGTCTGAACATACCAGCGGCAAGCATAAACGAAGACGGATTGAGGGAGTTGGCAGCCGGTGGGATGACATTCGGTCGCCATAACGTTGATGAGGCCAGCCACGCAGCGGGATTTAAACCTGCAGCAATTAGACTCGCTGAGGCGGGCGGAACTCCGGGAGCCATCGGATTGCGACTATTGGCGTCACGAGAAGGAGCAGGAGGCTCATTCATACCCAGCATGTCCGCGAAGGCGGCCAATTTGCTGTTGCTGGTGCTGCCTCTGGAACATCGACTGGAAGAGGGATTTGGCGTCGTTTCAGATTGTGACTTGTGGTGGTAATTGCAAAAATTTGACTTCATAGTATTCCGACGCTGTTGAAAAGACGGTGGTGCGGGCGAATTTTCCCGCACCTTGGCCGCCTCCTGTTGGCTGAAGTAACTATAGCCGTCAAAAATCTCCGTAGAGCGGGAGGGAAGAAAAAAGGCTGGTGACGGGGAAGATGTTTGGGAGGGAGATTGTGAGGAATCAGGTCTGCCAAATTGATTTCGACTGAGACGGCCTTTAAGAAGGGCCTGAAGAGCATCCAGGGGGGAGGATAGAAGATTTTTCACCCCTGAACAAGATCAAAGAAAGTCCCTACCAAGTAGCTATGGGAACAATAGGGAAGCTACGACGTTTGGATGAAATACACAGTCGATGCATTGGTTTGTGCATACAACAATTACCGTCAAAATCAGTTAATGATATTTACTCATGTAATTTGCTCGACGGTCAAATGATGCGTCTGAATACAAAAATAATGATCAAGGTGCATCCAGAATCGTCGACAGATACCAAACCGATCGCCCTGAAAAATAATGAGCATGGCAGTGCGGTGAATCGTGTTGATTCACGTCCGTCCACTCTGTTGCCGCATACTCCGATACAACACCCTCCTTCTAACAGTGTGTCCATCGATCGTACGCTACCATCTTCTCATACATCCCCGTGTATGTACTTCCACCCACTACATCATTTAATCATCTAGCCATTCAGTAACTTGTACTTTTTAATAGTACACCTAAGCTGTATTGGTCAACAAACCCAGTCACGCACACACACAACTGAGTTGAGTCATCTTAAAAACGATAATGCCTCCACTATCTCCGATCTTCTTGATTTTCCCGCATATCAGCGTCGCGTGTTCGGGACCAAAACAGCCCGGCGGCCCTGGATCGGTCCAACACCACACGCCGTGACCTTCAACAGTTTAATGTACATTAACTACAAAACACAGTTTGCGCATAGAGAAGGCAGGTGCAGAAAGGTACAACGACCGATGTGTACTAATGCCCTGAAGCTCACCTTCTTCATCCAATCTGGGGCGCTTGGGTGGATCACCAAGGACACCTATTTTTGGGGTTTCCACAAGTTGCCAACGCTGTTGGTTAACGTCAACCAGAGGCGGAGGTTGTGGGAGCACGGCACGTGGTTGATTCGACATAAGAACTGGTATAGTTTGCATAGGGATTTGTGGAGCAGGCGAAGATGATTGTGGAGAGGGAGGGGGTGGCGGCCGACCTTCGAGTTTAGCCAAAAACACTCTTGCGGCCTGCCGCAATTCCGAAGGATCCCACTGCGGTTCGGGCAAGGACTCCAGGGGTACAGGTCGTATGTCGCGGGTCAACTTTGTGGACGAAGATGAACTGATGACCTCGATACTTTTACCTTGCGCTACAGCATTAGGGGTCGTAGGAGTTCGGGAAGGAGGAGGATGTCTACCAAGATAAGCAAAAAGCGCTACCGGTTGCTGCAAATGATACACGACTACAAAGTCATACAAATAATCTAAAGTTAAGCACGGAAAGCGGGTGCGTGTGTTGGCTCAGACTGAATAAGAACCAATAGCATTGGAACAAACCCTTGAACAAACAATGCTTGGATCTCCGTTGTCCTTTAATTTCTCCTATGTGATGCTGACGCAAAAAGCCCACTTTGTAGTCGCAAAAATAAATAAATTTAGTAAGCAGAGGAACAATCTATGATGACCAACTAGAAACCTACCAAATTTTTGCAAAAAATTTCAGACAAAATTTTCGGTTTGAGGGACTTTGGGGTATGTCAAAACTACAACACTTCATATAGATTTCCTTTACTGAAACAGGTTAATCGGTGGGGGCAATCAGCAGAGGCAACTTCAGAGCCAGGTCGAATGCGACCATCCGCACAAATCGAATCACTGCGCGTGTATAAGAATCAGTCAAGTTTTCACTATACCCATGTTTCAAGGCTTTCGGTGCTGATTGTAAGGAATCAAGTAACACCGTTTGCATGAAAATAGCTGCATTAAAGAATCCAGTACATAATCACTTGAAGCTCAATTTAGTGAAAAAACATACGGAATTTGTTTGGACTTGTTATAGGTGAAGTGAATAGGATTCTCGCGTTGGCTGGCACCTTCCATTTGCTTAAGAGCCCAATGAACCTCTTCCTCGAAGCTTTGGGCTAGCTGGGCGTCCGTAGGTGCAGGTGAGGCTATTTGCTGATCTTTTAAATTAACATTCGCGTTTGGTCGGTGGACTCCTAACACGCCCTTTTTGGTGAGATTATCCCTAAAGAGGCAAAAGGAAACGGAGAAATAACGTATAGGGACCTCTCTGGTGCAGTTAAAATATTCATGATCGATTTCCAGGAATCAATAAAATCCTATTCCGGAAAATTTAAGTGAGCACAGTGCTCCGATCATTCTGAGTGCATCAGCAATTAGGCTAAATTTGCCACAAACGACGAACGGTGAGACAGTTCACAAGGAAACATCGGACTTCCGAAATTGCATTGGACGATAAAAAGAGTTGTAAAACCCTAATCACGAACTTAGAGGGCCATAAAAAAGATAATTCACTGGCAAATTGGAAATTTGTACTCTTCGGTCTCTGCGATATTTCAAGCCGCACGTAAGCGGTGGCAGGTACTTAATAACTTCAGGATACACTGAGCCACCACTGTTTGACAAACGCCTACTGAAAAACTTACACAAACGTGAAAAACTCATCGGTTTTTGTAAAATTTGGCAAAAGTGGGCGTTCGCTGATGAATCCAACCTCGAAGTCAGGAAGGTAAACAACAGGACCACCAATGCTGATTTTGGCATCATCATCTCCTGTTGAGAAGAAATTCGGTAGTTTTGTGTCGTCCGGTTCATCTCCCTCATCAGAAAAGTGAGAAGACGAGGGGGAGGAGGCATCAATATCAAAAATCGGTCTTTGAGGTGAACTTAGGAGCCCTGAGTGTGTTGAGAACCGCTTTTCTGCACATCCATTAGAATCTTTTTCATCTTCGTCTTCTGACGAAGAGCTATAATCCAACATTTCTCCCTCCTCAATCTCCTCTTCTGCTTCATCTTGGACAAAGCTACCCAACGATTGCGCTGTAGGCTCGGGTGGTTTTGGTGATGGTTCAGAGGCGACTGAAGAAGCGGGATGGGAGGGAACACCAACTAGTTTCAAAGGTGATGTCGCCATGGAAGTCGGCGGTTTTTTAGCGGCTATGACCTCAGTACTGGTCTTTAAGGTGGCTAAATTGAAAAGTTGGAGCATGAGGACAAAAAAAAATAGAACAAGCAGTTTTAAGTTTTATACCTTTGGTGATTCGAAAGCACCACTAGGAAGTTAAAATTAAAATTGCTTACCTCACCACTGAAAGATAGATTTAAGGCAAATACACCTAAGTCTTTGAAATTGATGTGCAAGAGGTATAAAAGATTCAGGGATGATTTAATGCCTCTTACAAATCCCTCATTAGTAAAATATAAAAAAATATGTTAAAAGAATTGGATAAAACAGTGGGTAAAATTGCTAAAGACAATAGCAAGGATATCAGTGTCCTGGATTCACAGAGATCGAAATAAAAAAAAGTTGATGGAAACTTGTAATATTTGACGCAAAGTAAATCACAAACACTAAGAAAATATCTAGAAAATATGAGACAGAGGAAATAACAAGATTAGAAAAAACCACAACATACAGTTTTCCTTCTCTACCATAATACTGGGCCGCTTCCGACCTTCGTTACATTCCACCTGCTGAGCATAGGAAGCCAGGCGCTGTGTTTTGATTGCCTTATCACTTTTGTCCAACAATATTAACTGATAAAGCAGAGGGTAGTGATGTCTCTGTTAGACAAAAAAAAAGAATAAACTACGTTGGGCTTCAATCAGACAAAATGATGACTTTGAGATTCAAGCTGACGTTAAAAGTAAGGGATGCTAGATATAACATACTGAAGACAGTGACAGCTAAACACTCTGATTTATTCTCTAAACATGATTAAGCCCCTGTCAGCATGTGAATCCATTTGGCATCACAGCAAATCGGGTACATCACTGTGGACAGAGGCCTGGGTGACTGATAACTAACCGGACATCATTAAAAGATAATAAGATAATGAAAGGCTCATAGAAGTCTTACTAGGTAAGCCAATCGATGCCTGATTCCACAGACGTGTTTAATCACGACAGAAGATAGAAATGTTTGCTTTTTGCACAAGTCACAAACATAGATGCACTCAAGTAAGCCACGGCGTTGGAACTCGGTAACATAGTTCAAGCCAACCAATGGTTGTATGCAGATGTCGAGCAAATGCTGAAGTCGCAATTGAGGTTTTTGGCAAGGACGCAAGTCCGCAATGGGTTTGTTTCGGGACATCACAGACTGGGAAGGAAGCGGATGTATCTAAACACAAGGGAAAGCACATGGGTTAAACATTACAACGAATGTTGAAGAAGAGAATGCGCACTAACTTGAGGAGTCCAGAGTGGAGGAGGGATATCTAAAACAGTGCTTGCGTTGTCCGTGATGGCTTTTGTCAATGCGTTTTGAATGTGGCAAACACCTCGAAGATGTATGTCATACGCCCTTTGAGTGGGCAAGTATCGACCACAGTCCTCGCACCAAACTCTTGGATCTGTCGGTGGTGGGACAGAAGTGAGAGAGAAAGGGTTGGTGATTGGAGGCGGTGGTGCTTGTTCTGGGTTTGAAGCTGACGTAGGAGGAGGACGTGAGAGATCTTGACATCAAGGAGAGCATAAGTTCAAACAACTAATCAAAGCATCCACACTACTTAAAATACAAAACCCACCAAACATTGGTGCCTGATCCTTTGAGTTGGGCTGGGATGCCATCCACTTTTGGTACATCACGTCCCAGTCAATACCCATTTGTTTGCTGCATTCCGTGAAAAGTTGAAACCATTCTGGGTGCGTTCGAGAAATCCAACTAAGATAGTTATGCCAGGAAGACCAGCACCAGTCACGTGCACCATTACGACGAAAATACCCAGCCATTATGGTTTTCGATTGACCCCATGGATCGTTTTCGAGAGATTTGCCACCCTAAGTATCAAAAAGCATTACTTAAGTTAAAAAAAACTATGTGACTGATTCTAGCTAACCAATGTTACCTGGGTAGCGCTAGCAACCATGTTCTCGTTCGGATGAAGGGTAGACAAGCGCCCGTCGTCCAGATTATCGAGCAGAGTTTTGAAGTAGGCTAAAACGTCCGAATAGTACTGTCTGTAAATGGCAATGGTAGCTGTCGACTGAATTTCAGGGCTCCCATTTTTTCCATTTATAGCTTGTAAGGAAGGAAGTTGGGCGTTTAGTAAACCGCACTTATTAAGATGCACATTTTGATTTGGAGAGGTCTTATGGGTACCGGCAACCGAAGACGGTGATGGCTGAGATGACTCAAAGGGCACTTGATTCGAGGGTGCGAATGAAGGGCAGTGACAAGTAGTCTGACATGAGCTGAGTAACAAAGGCATGGTACGAGCACTCGGACTGACGGAAATGTCCGGGAAAAAAGACGGCGAGGGTAACGCGGGAGACGATAATTGAGTGCAGTGAAAATTTTGGGGAACCACAGGACGACCGTCAAATGATTGAAAGCGCAATCCTGCCGCAGAACTAGAGGAAGATAAACTAGTAGGCTGTAAACTCATTTGTGTTGTTTTAAGAGTAGATGCACCATTCATGGGCTAGAAAACAACCTGTGACCGCGTGCTAACTTTAAGAGTGCCAAATTGAATCTCGCGCTTTTAATTCTAAATATACATACATTTTTTAATAAAGTATTTTGTAAAAGACAAAAAAATATATAGGTTACGTGTTGGTGACAAAAACCTTGTTTTAATAGTTTGTGAAGTAAAAGGAGCTTTTGGTTTTCAATTGATTGGTTATACCGACGGCCGCCGGAATGTTTCCCAGTCGTCCTCCTGTAAACTTACAGTTTGATCTATTGCGTTATTTATGTTGTGTTTAATACATTACGAACTTTTTTGCATTTATTGGTTCTTGCCTAGGTGCCTTCTGGGCCAGGTCCGTCCTATAAGTTTACTGTTGTTGAGACCTGTGAGCGCATTAAAGATGAATTTAACTACGTCCAGCAACAATGTCATCAGTATGTTGTGTTTTTTATCTGAGTTTTATGTAGACTTCAAACTGAGCGTGAGAAACTTCTCAGTGAACGCGTTGATATGCAACGCATTTGTGTTGTTTATTATGAAATGGCTAATGGGCTCAACCTAGAGATGCACCGTCAAATGGAGATTGCAAAACGCCTCAACGCTATTTTGACGCAAGTTATCCCCTTTCTTGCTCAAGAGGTTTGTCCAGCCATGTACTATACATGATGTTCCATCATAGCACCAATCCCAGGTTGCATCAGCGATCGAGCGAGCGAAGCAGGTGACAATGCAAGAATTAAACTCTGTTCTCGCGGTATATTTTTCTTCTAATTAAATTTTGTACAATAGGCACAGATGGAAGACTCAAAGTTATCCAAATTTGCCAATGGTGGGAGCATGGGGTTATCTAATGACCAGCTGGAAATTTATAAGGTATCTTCGGTTCTTGCAAGTCTTCATTCGCTTTTAGCAAATTCAAGCTCATCAAATGTCGTCTACTGGAAGTCCAGCAACATCACTTCCTGGTGGTTCGTCTAGCAACCAAACGGGCTCTCATGGATCTAATATCGGCAACACCCCAGTATCAAGTGCTACATTTCCTGGATCTAATCCAAACATGATCCCGTCCAATCCATCGTCTTTGCCAGCAGCTTTTCTTAATGGATTAATGTCGGCTGCAGGTGGTGTTATGATGCCTCCCCCTGGATCAACTGGTATTCCTCTTAGTGGTGGAACTGGACGAGAAATTAAGGATTATTCATCTGATGATAAACAGGTTCGGAAAGTTCTCACCATTTGTTATTCCAAGTCTTACTAGTGTTCAAATAATCCAGTGTAGTTTAGGTGTTTCCACAACTGCCCTTAGTCTTGAGAAATGTATTTTTATAGGTCCCCGTAATAGTCGCCCCGTGGGTTCGGTGATTCCGGTAGTGCATTAAACTACTATTTCTTGAACAAGATTTTCTGGCTTCTAAAATAGTACTTTCGAAAAAAATATGGTATCTTAGTTCGAGTTCTATTTCCTAGTTGATTAACAAGTGTTGGCGTAACTAATTTCGATTCCTCGGGCGCTTCATAATCGCTTTTGTCTTAGTCAAGATTTCTTTGTTGTCTATTTTGAGGTACCTATCCTAAATAAATAGTACGACTACTTGTTCATGTCCTGGAGCGCCTCCGCATTATTTGAGTAGCGTTTTATCAACTCAGTTGTGATTGAAGTCCCTGACCCTTACTTTTTGCTACTTGACTCCGTTAGTTGTCAGTCGGTCTCGGAAGTTAGTTTTCACAAAATAGAACTTCCCAATGTATTCCCCTTTAGCGAGTAGCAGCTGCTGCTGCAGCAGCAGCTACCTCACTACTCTATCCGAGCGGCGGACGTGTTGGTGTTGGCACGGGCCAACCCAACTTGCCTACCTCACCGTTTTTATCTGCTGGACCTGCTGCCGTAGCTGCAGCCGCGGCATCCTTCCCTGAGAGTTTTTTCAGCGGGAGTGGACTTGCCTCAACCTCGCCTGGTGTAACAGTTCCCTCAGTCACGAACATCCCTGGCCGAACATCGTCAGCTGGAGGAATTAGACACAACAGCGGACACTCGACTAGCGGTGGTACCGGATCTTCATCGCTTCTTCCTCCGCCTCCCCCACCGACACCTGGCAATACATCGGCTACTAGTCCACAGGATGAAAAAAGGCGCAAGCTTAATGACACAAAAATGGTTAGTGCTTAGTTCTGGCCCCATTTATTCTCCCTAGGATCATTTAGTCAACTCGCTTGAACATGGTCTTAATTAGATTCTTGTTTGTTGCCCCCACAGTCAAAACAATAGTTTCCTCTAATTGTATTCCGTTAATCAGGTGGTGAATTAAGTTCGGATATGTATAACAGGCTCGATTTTACTCTAATTAGTGGTTTTGTCGACTTAATCATTTTCGTTATATCTAATTTAACTTGCTCTGTTTCCTTTTACTGTTTTCTTTGATTTCACTAGATAAACAGAAAAGCAGAAAATTAAAAATGCTGGGTATAGGGCGAGAAAGTCAAACTTGCGAATTTTCTCTCATTTTTTGGCTCGCCGACTTTCCCTTCAACTTTTTCGACCGTTTTCAATTCTAAGCGCACACACGCACACACAAAACCGGGGAATAGCTTTTCCCGACAAACTTTCAAAAGCAGCGCACTTCTCTGTCGGCCTATTTTGTGCTCGTGTTTGCGCTTGGTAACCTCAATCATTTTTGCCTCCAATGCACACATTTTTTCTGATCTTGTTCTATTTCTCATCCGCAGGAATGTTTGGGCCGTGAGAACGGAGGATGGCGCAGTGCTGATGATATGGTTAGTCTTGCGGTTTATAAGTCACGTCTTGGCATGATTTTCATCTCGTCAGTTATCCAGCCGTCAAGTTTTGTTTTCACCGCTGCCTAATACCTCCGTCTCATAGTTCGTAATATTGCTTCAATAGTTTTTTTTCCTACTAAAGCAATGTTTTCGAGTAGATGACAACTAATTGTCCTCGCTAAACTGCCCCAACCCTTAAAATGGTTGCTTTACCGGCTAATCCTAAATATAAGGTTTTTTTTTATTGAACCTGCTGTTTTGTTTAAACTACCCTATGATATAGAGTAGCAGATCCTTCACTGCAAACCTCATGTCAATTTTGTTCTTCTCTTTTTCCATCTTGACACATTTGTCTTTGAGATAACCAATGAGAAAATGCCCTCACATTTTTCCTTTTTACACGTGCACACACACACACATATCCACGCCCTAAATTCTTCACGTTTTTGGCGCTAGACGGTGTAGGCAACTTGTTCACATGCAGGCCTTTGGTGAAGTGGCTCCGCCTCCTAGTTTCTCCATTATGTGTCCACTCTCCTAAATAGCACTCGGCGTCACATTGTGTATGCCAGTGTGACCTGTTGTTCCTAATTTTTTTTATTTCCTAGGATAAATCGGGCACTATATCGAATGCTGCGACAGTGACCACAAATCGTCGTGCCGGCAGGCAACCACTAAGTATGTTTTTTCCGCCTTTGTGAATCCCTGAGTGACATTAAATTTACTAACTCTGGTAAATGTCAAAATGCAAAGGTTTTAAGGTATTTAGACTCTATCTTCAATTTTATTGTCATAGAAATTTATTTTGTATCACCGGGTGTATTGTGTTTTCCAGCAATTCGGGAGCCAACATACAACTCGATAAATTCCCAATTTATGGGTGCTCCTTAATATTGTGCTCTAGCTTATTACATGGAATGAACCATCACGGGATCTTTGCCAACCACTCCGTGGCCCCGTCAAATCAAAGAATTTCCTGCACCAATTCGTCCTTTGTCGGCTTCCTAGTATATAGTCATTCGTATTCTTGTAACTTAGTATTTTACAAATAATGAGGTAACACTTCAGTTTTCATTCAACTCGAGTAAATCCTTCCGCAACACATGTTTATTAGCTAACTCCTTTATTTCCTTTAACTAGCCTTTGCATAGAAGTGGTGCCATGCGTAAAATGGCTCATTAATTTTGTCGGTCGGACTTTGCCAGGTTGCGATGCGGTAGTTCTCTCATCACTGGGGTTTTTTGTGTAACTTTCTTCTGTCGTTTTAAATCTGGTGAATATGCATTTTGTGATGGTCTTCATTGGTTCAACCCTTCTAATTACCATCTTCGGTACGTTGGTAACACCTTGCAGGACTGTTCATTCATCTTAATGGTGTACATTTGAGATTTAGCACGGAGTTATTTTTTTCTTTGAAATTGATCTGGTGGTTGGGCAACAGGCAGCACTTCGTTGAGCTTATGCTTATCATTTTCCTTTGTGCGATTGTAGATCTTAGTCCACAACTGGCCAATTCAATGGGTAGCAGCTATCCGACCACAAATAGTGCTCCTGCTGTCGGAACTGCACTTAACCGACCTCCCCAAGTTAGTAGATTTTATTCCTTTTAATGATTGTATAACCTAAGCGGGCCTCGCAGAAACGTTTACTCAATCTAAACCATGTAGCTTAGCCTTAAGACGTTCATAGTAAGTACTTTTCATATGTGAAGTAGAATAATTTCTATTTCTCTTCCCAAAGCCTGTCGTCATATTTTTTCATTTAAAAATAAGGTATTTGGATGGATGATATGCCCAAACTCTAGTTTCATTGTGTTATTTTAACCCGATAGTATTCCCTTCTGATTGTCTGAATTCCTCCTAATACAATTTTAACAAATTAAGTGAAATTAGACTTCGTATTTGCTAATTTCTTTCATCACCTCAATGTCGAGTTGTCATGCCGCGTACAATTCCCAAACTTGTTGCATTGGAGTCGGCCTTCATTTTCCCGTATCAATTTCTGATGACGTTGTATTTCTATCTACTAAGTCCGTTAAATTAACTTCATTGTTTTCCTGTTTACTTTTTTTAAACTTCACATTTAATGGTACTTTGTATACGATATTGGCCTCACGCTACGGTCTCGTTCCACGTTCGGCGTGATCCAGCTGCCCATTTAATCCTTTTTTCCGTTAATCGTATCGCTAAGGCTCGTGCGTAACCCCTTTAGCGCTCCGGTTAACCGTGATTTTTTATCCATTTAGAGTGAAAGCCGTTCGAGGTACGGCGGAAAAAGGTAAGTACACAGTCACCTTATGTTCATGCCTACCTACGCTACCTTAAAAACTGAAGTATAATTACGATTTTAAAACAATTGTCCGCTTACGCACCAATGAATAATACAGTAGTTAGGCTTGGGTTGTACTCTTTCCCATTTAACATACTTCTCGTCCATCATTATGTGGGTGCGCTTTTGTGCTGATAAAAACAAATAACTGGGGTAACCAGTGTTTCACCACGTTTTTTTTCGGGCACATCTGTTTTATAGGTAGGTCGTGTGTCTAATCGAATACTTATTCAGTCATATTTGATTTGGTACACATAAGCAAGATTCGTTTTACTGTCGGTTCTTTGACGTCTATAGTTCTACGTGGTTCTGTCATGTGAACACGAATAAGTTTCAAATAGTTGACACGATTTTCGTTCCTATTGGTCCAGTTTTGCTATCAAGTCCTACTGCTAGGTCATTGCAGGTCTGTTTTACTTGTTTTCGCCTCTGCTAGGTAATATATGTCTGATGTTAGGCGATGGTAACTATTTACAATTCCCTCAACGCGCGTTTTTTTTGTGTGTGTGTGTTACCGGTTTCGAACGATTATCAAACAGCAGTGGCTTGTTTTAGCCAAAACTTAAGGCATTCACGTATTGAGCTAATTTCTGGTAAGATGTTCATGCTGAAAAAGGAATCATTTCCCGATAAAAATCAGTCTTTGTCTTGGCCTGATCTACATTAGGTTGTATCTAAACACGGAGTGCAGTGAAATTCTTTAATGCCTATCTGTTTAGTTCAGCTTGGCTATGCCATGTCGTGCAAGTACTAGCCGCCCACAAGTAAATCCGTCAACGTGTGTGAATTCAAAATCTGGGCCATGGCTACCCACACCCGGCGTTCCTTCTGACCCCGATTTGTGCCTCATGTAGCCTAACCAAAACTCATGCCAGTCAAGCGTGCCTCGGTGTTGGGTGGTCGTAATCCTCTAATTCTTCCAATTGTCTGTGCCCGCCCTTGTTCATTGGGAAAGTATGTTGGAAACCCAATTCTCCGCCACATGTCTGTCTGTCGAGGATTTATTTGCTAGCCTAATTACCTGACTCAGCGTTTTGCTGTGGGTTATATCCCTGGGTCTCGACTTCACGGAACAAGTAGTTAAAAGACCGTCTGGAGACTTGTCTGTTTATTCAACACTCAGGCCGTTTCCAGTTTAGTTTACCTTGCATCCGGATTTAATAACCACCTGCCTGGTTTGTATTCTTCTCAATTCTACGGTCTGGTGACAATCTACAAGGTTTGCGGTTTGATTTCTCGATTTATTTCCCGAGGTTGGTTCTTACACGACACCCCCGAACTGTCCGTTTAATTGGGCGTTCAAACCGTGCGTAAGCTAACGGGTTCTAATTGCCCCTTAATTTCGAAATTTATATTAATTTTCTGATTTTACCTTAGTTCGATTAATTATCATTCACTTCGTCATTCAGCAGCCTGTCATCATCAGGTCCGGGTGCTTACTCGTATGTCGTCTTACCGGGTGGTTCGGGCACGCGCCCCTGTGCTCTGGCGTCAGCGCCAGAAGCTACCACGAATCCGAGTCTGCCTCGGCGTCTACAGCACCTAGCTAGTCTCCCGCACGGTGAAGTCGTCTGTGCTGTGACCATCGGCCCGTCACCAACTGGACGAAGCACCACCAGCAGCAGAAATGCCTCACCTTCGCCCGCTGCTGCTTCACCCTCTCTCAAGTACGAGAGTGGTGTCGATGTGGAGGGCACTGTGGCATCCCCTTCCGCACGGATTCCACACTTTGCTTACACCGGTGGACGGGGTTGTGTCAAACTTTGGGACTTAGACGTGATTGCTGGCTCCTCTTCCAGAGATGTTGTTGCACTTGCTTCTTTCGATTGTCTTCGACCTGACAGCTATGTTCGATCAATTAAGCTCTTCCCTGTGAGTTTTTAAATTTGATATTCACCCTTACAATGTACGATGTCTTTAGTATAGTTGGATTTAAACGGCGTTTACTTTTAAAACGCCCTGAGTGTCAACTCGTAAACTAGTCGTATTTTTAGTCTATTTCATCTGTGCTATTATATCCTCAAATTTCAGAATTTGGTCACTAAGTTGACCATCCCTTTAAAAAATGTCGGCTGAGAAAAAAAAATCAAATTCGCAAATTTGTTTTAAACTCTAATGAATAAAATATGTCGTGTACTTATTTTGGAAAAGAGAATTACGTGACGTACATCAAAATTGTCGGTTTTTAGTATTCTGTAACTACTAGGCGACTGCGCGTGGCAACGGCGAAGTCACCGGCGTGAGGCTGTGCCGATTGGGTCTCCACAAGGCTTTCATGTCTCAATTCACGTGGTGTTAAGATTCCCTACTAGTCCACCCCTTTTGTCTCGAAACCGTCTTGATACCAATATTTAGTGTCCTATCATTAACAGTAAGGCTTTTTAGTTAGTTATGATACCATGTACGGCCGTTGTGGTAGGCCGTTCATTTGCGTTCCCCGAATAAACAAACTAATGATGCTTATGTTACCTCAATCGCGCATTAGGCTTTTCCACATTTGTCCCTCATATTGCGTAATCGCTTTTGGGTAAAGTTTGTGAGAGCTATGAGGTAGACTGGATCTCCGTCAAGAATTTATTACAGTGCTAAATACTGGATATCCTTTGTACGAAAAACATTGGCCCTTTTATCCAAACACTTTGTACTGAATGTAGGATGCCTCGGGTCTTGTGATTGGTGGAGAATCAAGTGCTCTTACGATTTGGGATCTGAACGGTCCCGGTCGACGGAAAGCTGACCTCAATTTTGACGCTCCCGCTTGCTACGCTCTTGCTCTTTCCCCTGACTGCAAACTTTGTTACAGGTGAATTCTAATTTTAATTATTCGCTTATGTTAAACATGGTATTTCTCATTAAAACCTTTTTTCAAGTTACCCTATTCCACAAGGCAATGCACGAAAAGAAGTTCCCTCACTATTTTTTCTAGTAAACCCCTTTGAAAATATTTCTACTTCTTATCCTCGTTGTCACCTTACCTCCTTATTTGGATCCGTAATTACTGAACTTGATCTTTTTATGTTTCCTTGTTCGAATTTGTAGTTAATAATGTCGGTTGCACTTCGATGGACAGACCTCAAAATATTGTTTTAAGCTTATACCCAAGGCCGATAATTTTTTTCTCCTTAAGGACAGCTTTGTTATCTACTGGGACCGAAAACCAGAGTGACTGAAAAAGCGCTGTCGTACCTTTAGGTGCTTTTATCACTAGATCGATTTTGACGATGGAAAAAATGAGTGGGGCGTCGTTTCGTTTGGTAATTCATAACAAATTTGCTGTCCCTCGGTTTACCATGATTTAAACAGCAGGTGGTCTTCAGTTATGTAAATATTAAGAGCACTGATCCCAAGTTGGAGTAACCGATATCCTCGGTATCGCTCATTCCTGACTTCCGAGCACACACAGTTGTTATTTTGGTTTCTTCTGCGGATGGTAACCTAATTGTGTTATACCGAAGCCTCCAGCCATTCTGACAATCATCTCGTGTAATGTACTCGTGGAGTGGATGAATTCTCTCCTCACCCCCCACTCACGTCTGCCATCTTTATTGGCGGTATATTTTTTTTCCTACCTGCCACTGGTTAATGAGATTCGCAGTACTTTTTGAGTGCTTTCCCCAGCTTTCAATTAACAACGTCAAATGCATTTAACGTCTCTGATGCACCATTGGCTAATTAACATTCATGTCTTCTGCATTATTAACGCACTGCCTCCCTTTTAACACCTTTCTAACAAGGAATGTTTCAAGCAATTTATCCGAGTGTTTTGAGTTACGGAACCAAAACGCAGCACCTCGGCAAGAACACGAAATGGTTCTCTTGTGTAGACACTTTGACGGCACCCGCAGCGACCCCCACCGTCATTCGTGTGGACGGGTGATTGCACTATGCCCGCATTCGCGACACTACCAAAGACGCCATAAGAGTGAGAGAGCCCAAGCGAGGATGACTCACCGTTTCTAATAGCCACCCAAGCCATTAAACCCGACAGTGCTTGAAAGTACTCAACTCCTGGGCGAACCCGCTGGCACATTTACATCCAGTGACGCTATTCAAGTGGGGTTCCCTGTGATGATCCCGGGGGACACCTCATAGATAAGGTGATGTCCACGGGGCTGTGAGCGAATGGTTTTGCAAAAGGCATGACTGGCTTCCAAACATCTTTTTCGTAAAATCCCATTTTTTACGCGTCTACTTACCAAGGTCTGTGTAAACCGACATGAGTCTCTTTTCTAAGTAGGTGATTTTGAAATCTCATGACTCCAAACCTAACAGTGGGAGTCATCAAATTAGGATGTTTTCAATATTCCCCTACCACAACGTCATCGTTCAAAGTCGTGCTGCTTTGAACGATGCTTGGAACCGACGGGGGTGTGCCGATTTGGAATGGTTCTCACGTTGATCCATACACGTGTTCAACATAAAGACATGTTAATACATGAAGTCAACACTGTTTACCTTTTGTAGAAAGTCCTAGTTTTGGGATACGTCGTCTTATGAAATTACCGTTCTCTCTCCCCCCTTGGGTGACGTGTTGTGTGTCTGACTGTGCTTTTTTCTCGGAATGATTAGCATTCTTGAGTTAGTGGCAAATTATTTTATTACGCGAGGTTTCAAAACCAAGGCGTTCTTTTGCACTTTACAGCTCGATAAAATCCAATGAAAATTCCTTTTTGCTAACTTATCCAAATTGCTATTTCAACATTGTGTACGTTACACAGGGGGTCTCATATCTCATTACTGGCTATTGGTGCTTGATCGATTTTTATATAGATATTCAGTTTTATGCAGGATAATTCACGTCCTTTTGAAGACGATTTGGTTTCTATTTGAGTTGAAACGACGCTCCACATTTATCTTTTGATATCTTGAACATATGTAATGTTCCGATTAAGGCCAGGCTCTGATGTACTTTTAATTGCATCCCAGGAGGGCATTAATCGGTACCTTAAAGCTGATTTTGAGTTCCATCATTACTGTTTGCTTTTTTTGATCGCGAGTCTTCACTTACCTTGTGTTCTCCATAACATTATTTTACCACTGTTTTCCGATAGTGTTTGTTTTTACATGCTTTCTTTAGTCTTTGATGATTCTGGTAGTTTTTCTGCCAGCATATCTTCCTTATTGGTTTCTCCTGTTCCCTATGACAAATACCGATACCAATAGGCCTTTTGTTTATTTTGGATGTTGATTCTGATTATTCCATCTTTAAACACCTGATAGCCATCCTTGTTGAAGGTGTTCTGAGATTCCCTAACCTTCAAATCATTTTCGACAAAATTTTTGAAAGGTCTCCATGTCTTGTGAATCTCACTAAAAGATGCTTTTTGTGGATTAAACGAACTTCTGTTAAATCTCCTTGAGTTTCAGACAGTTGACATAATTTTGCTGGCTACTCATGCCCTTTTAGTTGCTGTTCTGACGGTCACGTGGCGGTGTGGGATATCCATAATCAAAGCGTTGTCCAACAATTTCATGCTCATGGAGATGGAGCTTCTTGTATTGAATTGGCATCACAAGGGACTAGACTGTGGACTGGTGGGCTCGATAACAAAGTTCGCTGCTGGGACATTCGTGGTTCCGTAAGTCGATGTTCATCTATTGTCTTGCAATCCTTATATTCTAAATGATCAATTTAGTAGATTGTCGAATCCTCCTGAGGTTCATAGTTTCATATTAATCCAACTTCACTGTTTGAGGTACTTTTGAATTTCCAGCCAACTTGGCCAGGCTTTTAGCAATGTTCTCCTAACATGGGTTTGGTCTCCATGGGTTTTAAAATAGATCCTGCTGTTCACAAATTTATAACAGTATTTTTTGTCATCTTGCCCATGAGCACCTCGAAGTATAACAACGCTGGGCCGATTGCAATGTTTGACGGGCTGCAAGTTGCACGTGTTTTTGCATAAGTGTACGAGTGCAATTAATGTGTCTGCATGCCCGTCTAGTCTCATTCATTATCAGAGCATGAAAGAACACTTCCAAACACGCACGCACACAGCCATATCGTTGTTGTGGGATTGATGCGAGCGGGAAGAAAATGATCTCGATCAGATTAAGCGTCCTATGTAGTCTACTTTTCGTCATTCCGAGAAGTTACAACATTGCTGGAAGAGTGGAATCGATTTTTCTGATTTCACTGTTAAGGTTTCACTTGTGAGAATAAAATATCCATTGTGTATGGAACTTTGACACACTCCGCGACATCTTGTTGCAAGTATCGTGTCGTGAAGTCTACTCTTCGATGTCATCACCAGTGCTCTCGTTTTTGAGCTACCCAAGCCCAACCATTCTCTTTGAGTGCATCATCGCTCACAGTCTTGTTATTACTTTATCACCCCCGCTGATGGCAACCAAGTTTTTCATAAAATATACGCCTGACACGTGAGACTGAGTCGCGACTGGATGCTTGTCTTGGCTAATTCACTGGTTTGTAATCTATTGCTAGCAACTTCTCTGATTTATGTCCTGCCCACCGAAGTATACTTTTCTCGATGTTGCGGCTTTGAGATGCCTCCTACTGTTTACAAGACACTAAACTCGCATAAAGAATAGGTTGTTTCCTCTGCCCGCTAAGTGCAGGCATGGGGAATATTTTCATAGAGGAACCAACGTCTTAATTTTTTCTGTCGAGATTTTTAGATTAGAAGGCTTTAATGTAACAATGGCTGCTAGTTTTACCCTAATCTTGGCTGAATTTCATTAGAATGACGACAGGTCCTGGTAGTAAGTCGTTTGTTTCGGGTAAAATTAAAGTGATCATCAATTATTTGTCTGTCTTTCAGTCCTCTCACCGACTTCACCACATTGAATTTAAGTCGCAAGTTTTTTCCCTGGGTCTTTCGCCAATTTGCGGCCTTCGAGGACGCCGTCCTAGTTTTGCTGTGGCCCCATCTCCCGCTGCTTTAGAGGACACAGCCAACGGCTCCTCTGACGCCCTCTTCTACGGGACCCAGTGGATAGCCGTCGGCCTCGAGTCCTCCGAGGTCGAAGTGGTTGCTATTGGTTCCGACGGCCCTCCTCCCCTTATAACTGCGGGCAACCCTCCTTTAAAACCCTCTTCAAGCCCGCAGGCCTCCAGTCCCCAGGGCTCGTCGTCGATAGCGGTCCAGGACCAACATTTCCGGTTGACGCATCATGAGAGCTGCGTCCTGGCCTTGAGGTTCGCGCATCATGCTGATTGGTTCATTACAACTGGAAAGGACCACCAAGTGAACGCCTGGAGAACGCCTTACGGAGCTTGCCTGCTTGAGGTGGGCCTTGGTTTGTGGGGTTTTAATAAAATGGTAATCTGAGCACAGGATGGTGGATATTCAGGCAGTTTGAATCTGCACAAATGATCTGACAAGTAGTAAAGTGTAAACGGTCGATTGACGACCCTTATTCCGACCTCACTAATTTCCTAGCTGAACAAACACTCCTTATTTATAATTTCCCCTTCAGACAAAAGAAGCGGCCTCAGTGCTGACTTGCGACATCTCGCCGGACGATAAATTTGTGGTCACAGGCTCAGGTGATAAACGTGCGAACCTCTACGAAGTCATCTACGGCGCGGGCTCGGTTGCTTCATCTGCCTCTAATGTCTCATCTCATTAGCACACGAAGAATGGAAACAGTTGTGCAACCTTTTCGTGTCAATTCTCCCTATCCCTCTCTTGGCAGTCCATTACGCAGGGAAATGCGCACTGCATCGGCAACACACGCTACTGACGTCTTCTCACATAATTGCTACGACCCTCTACTGCTAATGCTGCCGCCATTCCGTCTTGTCCCACGTTGCATTTACATCCCACTAACCCCTACCTAGCTAAGTGTAAATTTCCCCATTGTCTTCGACTTGTCACCATTACCGCAATAGCACAAACCACCACTTGTACATTAGCCTCTTGTTAAGTCCTGATGGCTTTTATTTATCCATTCACGTGCCCTCTCCTATCATCGGCCTGTACATACAACTTTAAGACTTATCGATCAATCAGCGCATTTTAACTCATCTCGTGCTTTTGGTGTCTAATTGCTATCTCCACCTTCTCACCGGGATTGCGCGAACATTCGATCTCTTCTGACTCGTCCTACTCTTTTCTTACAAACGAAACTCAAATGTAGCTTATGGTGTCTGTCTTCTGAAGCCAGCCCCGAGCTCCCACCAACTCGCTGGCTCGTTCAAGTCGAGTCGTGTTCACATCCCCCGGCATCCCCCCGCACACAATCGCCGCTGCATAACCTAAAATTGATATGTAAACCGGATGAATGCCACTTGCGCGCATACTCGCTATATTAAATATATACCGAGGATGTTTTATGTTGAAACGGAGTTTTTCTTTTCTTGCGGGTGGTCTGTAATTATTGAGGGACTTAGTTCTACCTGATACTAGCTTCGCTAAAGGGAACTCAAGATGTCAATTACTCTACCCTCCTATTACTCTCTTCGTAGTAATGAAAAGTAAGTAACTTCTTTCGTCCATTGAAGGTTATTTTTGTTTCGCGGGGTCAACTCACGCGACTTCGCTGGCGCGTGTTTGCCTTTGTTACCTCAAATCTTGGGAACGAAGTACACACCACTCATTCTTTACTGGAAACGAGGGATTTAGGAAGTGATTTTAGCCTTCTGACCCGCCCATCATCGTCATTGTGCGAAAGAGAAGACAGTTCTTTATATTCATTAGCAAGGCCTTAGGGTTCAATGAACACGTCTGTGTTGATTTGCAGCCACCCTTCAGTCTAAACACCTAACGCTTTGGCTTTGTTCAGTCTACCAACGGCACTGATGCATTCTGGAGTCCAAGTTCAGTTCACTCGTCAGCTGTGTGCCGTGAGGCGGCTACTGGGATCAAACAGTTGGCCTTGTCAAGTGTAAGGAAGTTGTTGATCGCCAACTCTCACATTTTTAAAAAGCTATGAAAAAAACTTAGTGGGATTATTAATGTGTCTTAAATTAGCATCAAAATTTGCTTTACACATCAAGGGTCAGCCCAATGAAATCATCCCTTCGTGTCTTCTGATCGAAGTGCATCTCGAAGTAACCAGTTTTTTATAAGATGAAGGTCCTCTCTGAAACACTTTCATGTTCCTTGATGGTCAGTCATTGTTCATTTCATCCAAATCTCTTAATCGAAATGGTGGTTCAATTAGGTTGCACCAAAATTGGGATCTCGCGATATTCCAACACTTACCCGTTGTAATGACTGTTTACGTATCCTCGGACAGATTTATTTTTCTCTAGAAAGTCTTTTAAAATGTACCTACCCCCATATCAAAAATCATGTGATATTTACGGGTCTGAAATGATCCAGTTTTGAGGAGGACGTAGCAGGATGGAGATTCCGGAGTTTTTTGTTTCGCCCTGATCATATTGTTTCGTACAGGAACTGCGTTAATACCAAAATGAGTATTTCAGCAAGCCTCAATGACTTCTTGATAAAAGGCACGTCTTATTTTCGGAGAAATTCGGCATCCAAATACACAAGTAAATCAGCCAGTGGTTTTCGGGGAGGTCGAGATGAAGACGCAAGAGTAAAGTGTGGCCATATCGAAGGAAGGCAATCTAGTTGCCACTGGTCAGCCGTTACAAAGAGTCCTTTAAAGCCGAAAAAGGCACTTTAGAAATGCCATGTCTGATTAGCGTAGATTTAAGAAAGTTAGATAGCACTGATATCCAAACGTTTATTCTTCAATAATCTAAAATGGCCCTGTTTCGCACTTTCAATCATGAAAGAAATTTGAAAAAATGCACCTGTACCACTCCTCTTTCAAAATGTTTAAATTGCTGTTACCACGTGGACCTTTCATCGTATTTAGGGCGCTGTCCAAGAGCAAAGCTGGCTTGCATTCTTGCTGTCGTGCCGCCCTCCTAACCCACAACCCCCCTGACACATCCATACGCTAGTGCTGTCTGCGTCCATCCATGAAACTGTCCCTCTCAAAGCCGCTTCTTGAAAAAGAATGAATCTGTGAAGCCGAATACTGATTGCCTGCTTTGAATGATCCCTAAAAGTATGCGAAGTGATTAAAAAGGGATATTACATTTTCTGCAGCAAAAGCGACTAACCCCAGTTTTGCAGCATTATCATTTTGGTGTCTCACGGTGAAAGCCCAATTTTGTGTTGAGCACCTGTAGCGACATAAATGCTCGTCGGGTACTTATTTAAGGCTTCGGGTGGAAATGATCTTGACAACCTACTTCGGCAGTTATTGGTGGTGTTTTAAAGTGCAATCGAAAGTGGGCTTATTGGGTGGTGACAAAGGAAAAGGCTTCTTTACAAAAGACAAGTGATGTGAAGTGGAATCGCTAGCTCAACGTGAATCGACTTTCGCCGGTAATGACTAATGTCGCTTCTCTCACTCTATTAGAGTCGATGATTCATCAGTTTTTGCGGTACCCAGCGTAATACATCAACTCACACCAGAGCTTGTTTTCGCCTCAATTATAGGCATATTATTTCAAACGTAAATGCCTTTCTAGATCGCTTATCATCCTAATTATATCGCATGTTTTTCAATTTAAGTTTTTTCATGAAATGAGTCATTTTGTCAAATTTGGTGAAATCTCAAAATGCAATGTAATGTAATGTGAAAGTAAACCCTCTGACGAATTTTATGTCGTTTTTGATTCGCTTAGCTGTAAAGGTGTTAGTGGTTCGTAGAGCGTGAGATTACTCCGATTTTCGAATTTGACCCTTTGAATCAAATGCTATCAAAAACACTTAATTGATTCCAATTGAGTGGAAAACATTACAGTCAGCAAAGGATATGTTTGATCGACGGAAATGTTAGTCGGATTTTGAAAGGTTCTAAGACTAAAATTTCTTTAAATATTCCAAAATCCGCAATTTTTATTTTCACTAATAGAATGGTACTGTTAGCAAAGTGATAATATTACCCAACAAACTCGTTTGCTTGCTTCATAAAGAATTCGTTTTTTTTATTTTTGCGAATTTGTGAATAAAACATGTTATGGGGAAGCACTACTTTAAAATGTTTACAAATTAGCTATATGTTAGCATTAGGCCGTTTCTCCTATAGAATGTATTTGACAGAATTTACTTTTATTAATTAGTTAACCTTCAAAAATATTTCCACTCTACTCCAGACCTGACAAAACGCGAATTTAATTTACAACTTTTTAATCAGTCTACTTGATTTTATTCCACCTTTCAAGAAAAAGGGTTGCGAACTGCTCTCCTTTTTTCCAAGTGCATGAGATAAAATCTGTCACATCTTTTTGCCTATGGAAGTCAATTTTTTCTTTGAGTAAAGCTAGGACCTTTAATGGCATCGTAAGGAATATAGTTTTCTGATTGGGTCATTAAGCTCTCTGTTACTTTTAGCGTAGAAATTCTTGTTGATAATCAATATATATATATATATATATATATATATATATATATATATATATATATAAACAAAATGTACATTATAAAAGTGTATACATTTCTAATGATC
>UXSR01000427.1:0-34847 GCA_900604375.1 Mesocestoides corti
TCCTGAACGACAAGCCAAATCTATATTTGGCTGCCCCAAACATTTAAATGTCGACGCCATAAAACGCCGCTGTATCACGTGCCTCAATAAACCTGTCTGCATGTCACACGGTCACATTTACAGCCCTTAAAATACTTTGCTCTTGGGAACTAGACTGGGAGCGAGGTGCTAATATTGGTAACAGTTAATCCCTTCTAGAGAAAGCAGGGGACCAAGTTCGTGGAGGGAGATACACATGTAGCCATCCCTGAAATCGATTCGTATTGAAGCACAGCCAACTCAGTTAGCGCTTCTCGTATCGAGATATGTTTGGGTCTCCGGCGGTAACAATGCAATGAAAATGTACAAATTTTCGAGGTTAGTGTGAAATTAATGAGTTGAAAAGAGATTGATTGTGGTCTTCACATACAGAGGATGTTGTGTTTGCCTTCAAGGAAACCCCCTTAGGTGTATGATATGTCTTTCTGATATTTGACAGATGGCGCTTTTAGCTCATGCTATAAACAAGTCGCGTGCCAGTTTGTGTGCCGATGCTAATTCAGGACCAGCCTCAACACGGGGAGCTAGCAAGGATATTCTCAGAGTACTTCACTTCCGTGATGGCACCAAAGCTACTGAGACGCACAGTGAACAGCTGACACCTGTGTTGTAAATTGCAAAAAAACCACCCACGCTAGTTCCAAAGGTTACGACTTCAGGATTGTCCACTCAGCGTGGATTTAAGTTGGCATCTGCACACTGAACCCGATGACGACCAAGTCGATCCAAGGATTTACTCGGACCGTGGGCATTTAGTGCTGTGGGAGACTTCAGTGGGGTTGAGGGTTGTGTCTTCGACTAATTGAGAGACCCGTGACTTGGAATTAAAGTCAACTAACACGTCAACGCATCACTCGGGACTCACATTTCTAACGGGATGCATAACATTCATGAACCACCTCAAACCACATAAAAACCGAACTGCCTCAGAGTGATCTGCAAATGCGGTAAATCTAGTGGATTTACAAGAGTGAGGTGTAATTCGAGATGCTGCTGCTGGTGCCGCTGCTTCCAACGAACCATGTGGTCGGTTCGGATGTTTAATGTCAACAAATAATATAGGTGGAGCAGGAGGGAATGAGAGAAGAGCGACCAGAGTTGTGAAGGGAGTCATTTTCCATTAAGGCAATGCAATGCCTCACACATCTGCTGTTGGTCGTGGACAATTATTATGGCTATGTAATAAACAGCTGTCTTGTATCTCAGTTGTTTCGAAGTTTGGACAAATCTTCGAATTGTGCAGCATGCACTACAGATGGCGACTTGAAATTGTACTTGTGTTATATTATTATTAGTGCTATATTTGATATTGAGGCCTACAAGTCTTTTGAACACGGTATCATGCAGTTGACAGTCGGACAACATAGAAGACAATTGCCAGTTGTAATTTAATATTTGCTTAAATTGTGCTTTATAACACTGCGAAATCGAAATTAAACTCATGTCAACCCACGTTATGTGCATCTACGCTTTTTAAGTCCACAAACTACCTGTGCACTCCGTAGGATATAAACAGTGGGTTGCAATAGTTGTTAAGTAGAATGTGACCAGTCAATCTGCGTCGTGTTAATGCTTACTCATTGTCCAGGATGTGATAATTTGGCCAATAACCAGTTAGGTGCACATTAATGCGCTTCGTGACCAGGTGCTGGATACAAAGACGAATGTCAGGCTGGTCCACGCCTCGGATTTTCTTGGTTTAGAGTCTGATTCCTTTGGCGCCCCAACCCGCATGCATTGGTAGAAAATACCAAAATCGTTTTTTGCTTATGTGTGTTTTATAGGGTCCTGGGGCATTAAATTGCTGCAGTTGATGTTTTGGCTCAGCCAAATCTCAGGGGACTTTCGGTCAGTTTCGGTTTTCACGTGGGTTATTATAAGCCATTGGCTTCTGATTTAAAAGTGCTTCGAGAGTTGTAAACTAATAAGAAAATTGTGCTCTTATCAACTAGTGAACATGTTTCAGAAGCTCAAATGCAGGCCCACCAAATGATTTTTTCGGGAGTAATGCCTTTGTCATACACACAGGAAAAATTGATGAAAATGTCCCTTCTATGCATTTATTTATCTGTCATAGCAATAATAAAGGTTTTATATTGTTACACAAAAGCAAGAAAAACGCATGTGGTTATCGAAATGCTTGGTTCTTAACCGTGGAAAACTCAGCCTCAGAACTCGTTTGGCGGCTGAGCACCAGTGCACCAGCTGTGAGGTGCTGGCTCGAGGCTGTTCATTCCGTGCTTTCGTGTCACTAAATCACAAATAACGCAATCTCCAAAAGGCCACATTTCAAGGACCCACTGTCTCGTATTTTAGCTTCGAAAAAAGAACGAATCCCAATAGATGCCTGTGAGTGGAGCCACTTCAAGGGCTTTACTTCCAGTCCACCTTGCTGAATCGACAGCCTCGACAGATTGATTTGGTAGTGGAGTCGAAAGTGAAAACAATGAACTCACTGCCCAGTGGAGTGGAGTGTGAATGAATGCCAAGAAGAAAAAAAACATTTTCAGTGTTGGCTTCCCCTTCGATTTTCGTTACACCCCGCGTGCCTACGATTATTGGACAAAAAAACATTCTGCTTTACTTATCACACGACAGCGCAGAGATGCACTAGGGTAAGGTCTGTTACTGGAAAAAAAACAAGAACGCTGATGATTGGATTTCATGTGGTAAAGCACTCCTCTACAACCACGATGGTGTAGTGTGGATAAACAAAGTCTGTAGTGGGAACGTGTTTGACTCCGTTTTTGTACCTAGGTGCGCTAAGGCCTACTATTTTGCCACCTTCTGCATTCATCTCCTTTCCTTTCACCGAATTTTGACAGATCTTTCTTGATTTTCTCTAGACCAACATGACCCCCTTGGAAGAATGCGTGTACCGCACAATGGCGCAAATGATATGCATAATGGTGGTAATCCCTGTATTCCCGGATGGCCGTTATTGGTTAGGAAGAGTCGTCGAGTTTTTGACTTGCGTTCTTTTACAAATGCAACAGGTGGTATGCCACCGGCAGGAGAACTCAAGAGAGAAATGGTCACTATTAATTACATGACTGGCGACTTTGAATATTCACAGTGGCTCTTGAAAACAAAAATAAGTCCCATTGCCACCAATAGTAAGTCAGGGTTTATGATTAATTCTCCCAGAATCTGTGCATTCAGACCTGCTGAAAAATATCTCAGCCAATATTTGAGGTTTGATGAAAAATGAAAGCAGCGCGAAGAAGAGATTAAGACCCTTAACAAGTGAACGTGAAAGTACGCATCAATGGTTGATGTGTTAGTCTGCCTGCGCTGCCAACCCCTATTTTTGTTCTACGTTGCTGACGATGTTAATAGCTTGGAGCGGCTCTCTGGCCGAAGTCATCTGCTAAAAAATGTATGCATCTAAACCCTTCCTCCAAGAAACAATAATTTTGGGCATTTTGTTGATTATGACAAACTTATGCCGTCATGCCACTTCAATATCCTCTTCTGAATGGCCTCCTCAATAGGTATCCGAAATCCTCCTCTGCTGGGGAGAGATTGTTGTGAAACAACAAAGTTAGTCCATAGCAGCTTAGTTAACGCTGCCTTACAACCCTTGCTAGTCGACAGTCCGTAACAGCCCGAGAAGAAAGGCAAGACAGATAACGGCGACCACCACGCTTTACTTCCATTTGATCACCCAAGTCCTTTTATAGCACAACGCGTAAGTGAATATAAAACGTCAACTGTAATCGACAAACGATGACATTCGATCAACCCGTGAATACCTTCACTTGAGGTGGTTCGATGAAAGTTCACTACAAGTCTTGAATCTTGTCATTTGTAACGGTGCACAGGCGTCATTCCTACTTCGGCAAAATCAGCCAAAAGGAATCTTTGGCCAGAACTTATTGCTAATTTGAAAGAAGGTTTATAATCTGTTGCAGTGCTTAAAGGTTTTCTTGACAAGTAAAATTGTCGGCAGCGAAATTATTTTTTGATTATAAAGTGAGTTCCTTGATAGATGTTTATTGCACAGCATTGTGGAAAGAACCACTAAGTTATTCGCGATTAAGGTAGAATGAGGCAACTTGCGGTAGCCAAGGGGACTGGCCTTTAAGAACCTCCGCTATTGAGGCAGTTTCACTCCCAAAAAGGCAGTGGTGCTTAAATTAGCCTTTTACCCAGAATCTTTACATCCAATATGTCTGCCCGTTGTAGAAAAATGAACCATAACAGCTTTTGCTTCGTTCAAGGGAAAAAAGCTTAACACATTCACCTTAAACATACAAGTACTCGACCCCAGCATTCTTCCTTCTCCTTTGCGGCGAACGTGCTGACATTCGTCAGCTCTGCGAGGTAAAATTGACCAGGCGTGTCTTTTATTGGTAAAATTGCCGTAATAACAGAATCCTTTTACACTTTGAAAAAGTCTAAATCTTCTTCCCTCAACAAGGTGACATTAAAAGGGGAAAAAATTCTTGGAGGCTCCAGGTGTACTTCAGGGCAACAAAGTAGAACTTTTGTGCCATGTCGTGTCCAACATAAATCACAAGCAAATCGCGATCAATAGATCTACTTTACCTATTAGGCTCTTAATCATCGTGGTTCGCACCGACACACTACCTAAAATCTTTCCTGATTTGAGAAAGCCCAAGGCTTGGATTACTGCCTGCATTCTGGGCATGTGTGCTGAAGGTAAAATCGAAAGATGGAATCCCTTGCCGTTACAACGTGGCTGCTGTTGAAATGCCCCAAAGTTCGATTCGCTTTTCACATTGAATGAGTGTTTATTGGACCGCTCGTGGTTTCACTGAAGTTCTCCCATTTACTGCGGAACCTATTCCAGAAGCCTTGTTGTGTCAGTTTAAAAATCGATTATTTGATTTTCTAATTCATTATCACTGGGGCAGCAGTCGACACTAGGTTAACACAAAAGAGATGAATGCACCCGGTCTGCAGAATAATTATTATTTGTCTCAAGGGGGCTGTGTGAATCACTCGTTCTGCACAAATAGTAATGGGCGTTTCCATAATCTAGCCAGGCTGGCTTATCAATCATTTTAAAAAGAGGGGCGCGAGTGTGTTGCGACGCTGTATTGGCCTCCTGTCCCTTAGTGGCCCTGACGAATGTATTCCGGTCTCTTGTGTCTTTTAACGGGGCAGAAACGTGTCAGTTCAGTGGGACCTGGGTGTGTTTCCCCGTCTAAACAATGCCCTCGTTCGTGACCCAATTCCCGGCCACTTGTGTACTACGGACTCCTCGATTTAAAGTTAGTTGTCATGGCAAATGCCAATGTGTTCATTAACAACGTTAAGCCGCTGTAACCACACTGTAATCAAGGGATTGGAATTCATTAGAAAGCCGATAGCCGTTGTTCACCTTTAGAGAGCTCAAAATCTTCACTTTCCCAAAATCATCAAGCCAGGCATTTAATCTGTGGTAGTCCTTAGGAGAGCAAAACAAATCTCTATTAAGTGTGATATTTTTTTCAAATGGTGCAGCTGTGTCGTCATTGTAACAGCATGAATTTCCTCCGTAAATTTTTTGTTCACCAAAATTTCAGCAGCGTCTGTTGAAACTTGTTTCCATCGCCTGTTTAATTCCGCCTTGTCTAATGATAGTATTCTGCGTACAAGGCTTTTATTGCAGCCATAAATTCACCATAATTCACCGTGCCAAGTCCATTATTCTTGTCAAACTCCTTCTACACTGGGTGGGAAAACTTTCCGCCATTGTTCTGGCACTGGGCAAAGAGAAAAAGGAGCTTTTCCCTTTCAGTTGTGGCTGTCAACATGCCCACTCTGACTTGGATGCTTGGCCAAAGAAACAGTTATTAAAACTATTGGCGGCAGAACCCGTTATTGGAGATTGTTTGTTTGATAAGCTTGGCTGGGAAGGGAAGGGAGGTGAGATGGGTAAAAGCGATGTCCAAAGAAAAGTTAATTGCTTCAAAGCGAGATGCTACAATTATCAACCTATATCCACTGTGAGTGAAGCAAACAGGCCACAGCTGGCAGTAAATTAGTTACTTTTACAAGCTCATGCAATGGCGGTGTGCACAATCAAGCTGAAGGTGTCACAGATAGTCAGCATGAGGTTCACTGCCTTAACAGTAGGTTACAGACACTGCCTGGAACTTAAACTGCGTTCATTCACTTTCAAAGGCTTGATTTTAATAACACGGGTAAACCGTTCCCAGCGGATGTCGTGTCACGAAAATGTCCAAAATGCATCGAGGCTGATGTTGCAACAGAGTAGTCCATTGTCGAAGATTCCGTTCATTTCGGACAACACATTGCGTGAAATGGATCTCTGACCCAATTTGTAGTGACTCACAAGAATGCAATGTAACGACGGTATTATCTCTGGTCGAGTTTCATGCGGTTCCCTCACATCGAGTTTAGCCTTACGATAACACAGCATCAAGGAGTTGAGCGTAGGGGGTAACGGCGTTGGTCATTTTAAAGATCAACCCATCATGTCTGACGGTAACTGATTTGCCAGTATGAGATGCTACTTTTTTCCGGACAAGGTGTGTGCCCACTATAATCATACACGGTTGAGTTAGGTTTTTGTCAATAAGGTGCATTAGAGAACTCTGGACATTCCCACCACACCAGTGTTAATTAAATTAAGCAATCAAAAACGAAATAAACGCTACTTGGGTCTCACGTAGAGTGACCATATGCTGTTCCCGTGTTAAAGTTGTTGGCGTTCAAAGGATAATGCATTCCACAAAACGCCAATATTTGGCATGAGGCCAACTTTCATGGCCGCCAGACAGTGTACACGGGTTGGTGCATTGAATTCACCTACACACACCCACGCACACAGAAAGTGATGATAACGCGCGCGCCTAGAATTCGCAATATGGTATTGGTTACTTAAATTTGGCGGTCATGGCCCTCGAGATTGTGTGTGTGTGTGTGTGTGTGCGCATGACGTCATGTTTGGTGCCCAAGTGCACGCGTCCCACAGCTTGGCTTTTGAATGCGTGTTGCATCTGAAATAGCCAATGATGATAATAAAATGCGTCTGGGCATGTCTCGAGGGGACTTTCTTTTCTGTTTTGGAATCCCATCGTGATGAGAAGCCGTGGAGCGCAGGAAAGTTGAACACGATCCACCACACATTACCTCCGACCATCACAAGTCACTCGTCAACGCAACAAAATTTTATTGCAGAATCTTGCAACGACTCTTCAAAATGTGCACAATTCTTCACCTTGCATATATGTTATCGTACACCCGGCCTGACGTGTAAATTGAAGTCAGATAATCGAACGTCCGGTAAAATATCATGTGATGCGAAAATTAGCGTGAGATTGTCAGAGAGTAAATAGGGAATTGTTTATGAAGAATATGGGGGTCGTGAAGAGTGCTAGAACCCTCAACAATAATTCACCTGGAAGCCGCAGTCTGCTGGGACTCGAAATAAGTCCTTGGATGACGAAGTGGTTAGTTGGAACACTCTCAAAAAAGGGGCAAACACTCGGTCCGCAATGTTAGCTACGTGTCTTTGATAGCGACAAGCGCCAAAATCACGTGTAACTTTCGTAACTTAACCTTTGTCTTTTGTCAGACAAACTTGGTAAAAATTTTTTTAGACAGAAGAGATCCACCTTCTTACTTATAAATGGGCCTATTCTGAAACTAAAAAAGCACACACATTCACCCATGAACCCGACCTAATTCACTGCCACCGTAGACCTGAGGAACAAAATCGATGTGGGTTCAACAAGCGCCTTGAACGCCGCCGCCACCACTCCGCCAATCCCCTCCTCAAATTGACGATCTGCACGCATATGACCATCTGTCGTGTCAGTGGAAAAAGTTGCCGTCCCCACCTCCACCATCACCGCCACGCAGTTTGACGTCACCGTGATCATTGGTCCATTACACGCCTGGACCCCTCACCTTTCTCCCCAAAGGAAGCTGGAAGGGGGGGGAGTGACCGACGCGGTGGTAACATTAGTCGCAAAATCGACAAAGGCGAAAGTGGTGAATTCGTGGGAAGAGTGGGTGGTGGCACCACAGTGGCTCATTGGCCCTGGAGTGTGGGGGAAGAATGGTCATTGTCCAGTTTTTCAGGTTGGAACTCGTGCAGCTGAAGTCTTTTTTGGTAGAGGGTTCTGCCTGAGGCCGACTTCAAGTCGCAGTAGCTTCAGTCCGGTGGTGTCTGTTTACACCACATAAAAGTTTGTCAGTTTGGGACGGAAGCCTCGTAGGATGAGGTGGGATACGCAAAATCGGTCCATGTGAGTTCCAATTCCCGAAACCGTGCTACACTGGTCACCTCTATGAGGCAATTTCGATTTTGAACTACACCCCCCATAAGAATGTGCACATTTATTACGAAGGGGCACGGAGGTTTTCTGCACACCCAGACGTAGACCACCTTTTGCCTGCGTCCTGATACCTAATTTATGTAGTGAACATGAAATCGGATTTACGCACAAAGATAATTTTAGATGCAACTTGCGCACTCCAGTGCCCATTTACTCGAAACGATCGCATTCCTCCTTTGATGACATAACCGCTGTTCGTCTGCATCTAAGGAATGTCGTACCATGGAACAGATTAGCACCGATATGGGAATAGATCCAGCGGTTACATTCGAGTTGTCTTAAAAGTTGGTTGCTTTCTAAAACAGAATTGGAGCACACTAGTAAAAATTAACATGGAATTTCTGCAGTTGCTTTATAGTCTGGAATCGAATGGAGTCATTCGAAAAGTATATTGAATTTGATGAAACCCGTGGTTCAATGTTGAGTACGCATATAATTTACACCAGGGAATAACTACATCACGTAGAGTTACGGCACAAAGATGTGCACGACCTTATCTTTAAAATAAGGAAAACTGTTTCCGTTAGACTAGTGAACAGTGATGGACAGTGGTCAGCAATAAAAAGTGTTCTTGGTTGCGGTTGACGTTCAGCAGCACCCAAAGCGATGCGCACAGGCTCAGCCCGTTCGCGAAATTACCGTGATTCTCAAGAGTCCGGAGCAAGCTTAGAATGTTAACAAAGCGTCGGATGAATGTAAGAAGAAAGCCACTTACAGATATAATCAGTTATAATCAAATTTATTACCAGTCACCTTTTTTCCTCGCACGCAATCGCGTGAAACTCGTGCGAGCCACAGTTAGTCGTTGATTGATCATCGCATAGCGGAAAATTGAAAGACCTAGGGTAGCGTCGAGGGTTAGGGAAGGGATGGGATGGGAGGCATTTAAATAGGAGAGAACCGAGCTGGCGAGTCCATGTAGGGGTAGCCGGGGCGACGCTTCATTAGTCCGGGGTCGTATTGAGGGTTGGGGTTACCACCCAGGACACCGTCCTCGGCCACCTGGGCGTCTGCCACGTAGTCCTCGAAGAATTCGCACAGGTAGGTGAAGGTGGGACGCAGCTCAGGCGTGACATCCCACGTCTGCAGCATCACCTCGTAGATCGAGGACGGGCAGCCCTGGGGACAGGGCATCCGGTAGCCGTTGTTCACCTGGTCCAGGGTCTCCGTGTTGTTCATCGACGGGAAGGGCTGTTGGCCATAGGTTACGATCTCATAGATCACCACGCCAAATGACCAGACATCCGATTTGATTGTAAATTGACCCCGGCATGCAGCCTCTGGGGCGGTCCACTTGATTGGAAACTTGGCACCCTGCAGGCGAAACGATAGCATAATGTAACTCGAAACACACGATAATGTGATATACCCGAGACAACTTGGCTACTGACAAGGTGCTTGAACGAGGTGGTTGATCTGCGTAAGGTACGTCAGTTTAATCGATATCTCAAAAGTGCACGTTTCGTAGTTCGCCTACGACCGGCTCCGTTGAAGTGCAAGTAGCTAACTTATCAGGAGTCGGGAGTTCAGAGGCTTCTAAACCGGACGAAGCTTACTGTGATACTATTAAGGTGGAGGACCTACCTGTCACGTCGGTACAACGCTCTAATGAGATGTTGGTCCAGAATAAGGGACTGAAAAGATGAACAGTTTCGAAACTCACGCCGACCGGAGTGAATCTATGCCTATCATAAATATATCTCAAGTCAACTTGGATGAACCACCGTGGAGTCACCACCATGGAAAGTACACACCGCCGCACGAACAGCGTGTGTGTGTGCATCAGAAACGAGACACTAAAGGAATCTGCCACTACAACACGCCACCGCCCCCCCGCAGATGTCGGTGCAACACTGCTGGCCACGCATTGCGACTTTTTTTCTAGTTATTCCCCTGCGGCCAGAGTGACTGCAAGCATGGCAACTGCACGCCTGAACTTCGTACATGGAAGGGACGCGAAAGCGGCCGTTCGTAAGGTTGACAAAACAAAGTCAGTGCTTCATGAAGTGCAGCAGATTTGGTAAACACGACATTTCACGGCCGTGGGATTCATGAAAATGTGCAGTGACTCCACGACTGTTTATATTCGCGCATTCACCGGGAGACGTAGGCCGTTTGCGCATAAACGGAACTTCAAAAGGCACGAGGTGACTACTACATCCACTTTACCAGGTGCATCGTGCAAAACTACGAAACGTAAAATACTGAATCACGTTGAGATGTTTTAGATAGGTAGTTAGTTGCAGTAGGGCCAAGTTGTGCATAGGACTGATTGTCTTCCAACAGTGCGCTGCGACAACCTAAATAGTGATTCGCCTGTATCTAAAACCACCTTTACAACAAAATCCTACACTCGAAAACAACGTCCTCGTTTCGAAAAGATTTAGTCGTGCAACCAACAGGCGAACTCGCACCGTCACCTGACAACTCATTGTGGCGAGGGCTGGGCTGACCTCCATGCCCGGAGTACCGACACACTGCATTTGAACAAACTGATGACCACTGAACCGGCAAGTCAACGTCGTCTGCTCACAACGACCCCCACGGGAGTTGGTAGAACTCCTGTGTAGGGCAGAACATGGATGGCAAACGACTCTCGTCAAGGGAAATCAATTGTGAAAATGGGGTTGAAAATCAAGCAATCCGATGTTATGGTCTTTTCAAACTGCCATAGATTGGTGCTTGTTCCACTGATCTTGATGTCATTTTGCTTACAATAGATTTGTCCAATCAGCCAACGATGTCACGTTTCGTCCGTATTCACCTGACCAATCTATGCAGAACTGTGCATTCCGCGGTGTCGACGACCGTGTTGGCGAATTGCGCATTGTGAGGCCCTCCATCATGAAACTTCGAAGTCCTACACACTGACGCACACACACACTGTCCTGATATGCTACAACTATCCCCGATTTACTTAGGATAGCCATGCTATGTACCAACTGACCTTTGACAGTTAGGTGGACACAGTGGCCTCATACCGACGCCAATTTGGGGTACCGTTCTTTAGAGATGGCCTTGAGCTATTAACCCAGAAATGGCAATCGGAACACTCATTTGCATGTCTAGGGTCCTCGGCCGACTAAGAGCATCCAATAAGGAGTTGGCCTGGCCCTGAGTCAATATTTGGCCAATCACCTATTTGAATAAGTTGTTATCCCATTTGACGAATCTATTATAAGTTTCGCACCACCAGGATCAGCAGGTCTAACGGAAGCTACGACCAACGTAAAAAGTCAGCAAAGCGATCTCGCATGTGGTTCTGACCAAGCTGTTCAGTGGCGTCGCGCCCAGAATACCTGATTTGCGATTTGACGTAGTAGCTGGGAGCCTTTAAAGTGAGAAAGCAGTTTGCTACAAGCGAATCCCACTAAGAGTCGAATTTACGACCTTTTATACAGAAGGCTTATTTGGCCATCCAGTCTAGTTAGGGATTAGGATTTTTTTAAGTGAACTAATCTACCACCTTGGAAGAAAAGTAAAAACGAAAAAGGATGACAGTCACGTGGAAAAAAGCCAACCATGAATTTGCACCCGGGTAAGTGGACTGTAACAGATTACCTGCTTGGCGGTGTAGGCTTCTGTGGTGATGTCGATTGCGCGAGTCAGACCGAAGTCGGCCACCTTCACGATGTTGTTGTCGCCCACAAGGATGTTCCGTGCAGCGAGGTCCCGGTGAACGAGACCCTTGTCCTCCAAGTACGCCATGCCGCTTGCAATCTGAAAGACAACAACTGCGATTACTCGAGCAGAGTCAAAACACAACCGCAACCGGATGTTAAGCAGCGACATTGGATGCTTCTACAAACACCTACGACGAATGCTGCAGTATTTGTCATCAACCTTAACCTTTCCAGCCAAGGACACATCTAGCGGTACACCAAGTTATGAATTCGCGTCTTGCTATATAAACTCGAAAGTCACGGTTTCACTATGTGCTTAGAAGACCTAAAATAATGACACGTCTCGGTGAGGCCTCAGGTGAGATTAGTTTAGCACTGAAGGCAAATGAACTAGCTAGACATCAAGCACCAAACTAACCTGAGCCATGAAGTCGACGAGGTGCTTGAGCGCCAAGGCCTTGCCCTTCTCCGAGCGCAGGTAGTGCAGCAGACTGCCGTTAGACATCAACTCCGTGACGATGTAGATCGGCTCCGTGGTTACCACGGCAAACAGACGCACCAAGTGAGCGTGGCTCAGGGTCTTCATGATTCGAGCCTCCTTCAGGAACTCCTCCTTGGTCATGGTCCCCTGCTTCAGCGTTTTAATGGCCACGGGAGTTGTGCCGTTCCACTCGCCTGGAAAACGAAGAGAGAGATTATGCAAAAGTTGTTTAACGCTGTGGGGGGTAACAAAAACGGAACCACGTATCGAGGTAATTTTTTACGAAATCAGATTTATTCTTAAATAAAACATCCCTAAATTTAGCAACAAAGCCAATTAGCAATTTCGCAAATCAAGATCTTCGGCTTTTACCAGTTCGCCTGACGAGGGCCTCACACGTTAGAAATTAAATAACAAAAACCAAAACCTTGATGAAATTGCTGACAAACGCGAAATTTCCATGGTCTCATTACCCACAAATGTGGCTTGAGCGATTTATCGAGGAGGAGGAGGAGGCTTACACGGTCGGATGATCGTTGCCCACGTATTTAATGGGAAAGCGAATCTAGATATGAAAGACTGCTTCGAAGATTCCTGATAAAAAGCAGGCGTTCTACCACTGCGCACACGTAGAGCACCACTTTATGATCATAAATACAAAACTCAAGCAGTGGAGGTTAACCAATCAAGAAAACAGGCATTCCATCGACAAGCGTGCTTCAAATGACCCAAAATAAACCATTTGCTATTGATCTCAGGGGCGTTTGAGGAGAAGCAACAACTGACCACGCCACACTTCGCCGAATTGTCCGGCACCAAGGCGTTCCTGGAGGACAAGCGATGACCTTGAGATCTCCCAGTCGTCCTTCGTCCGGCGCGAGAGGTCGGAGAGGACAGGAGGGGGACGGGGACAGGGTTTGGTGAGCCGACAACACAAGCCATCGGCATGGGAAGAGTAGTGATTGATTAAGTCGACGAGGTTGGGGAAGACCTTCTTGGTGGTGATGCACACGGAACCGTTCTCGGGATGATACTTGATCTTGTAGTGCTTCACGATGTCGCCACGGGCCTGCTCGTAATCACGGACTGATAGTGAAAGCGCACCTGGAGGGCGAAAAATAGAAGTGAAACTGTTGACTGATTTGGCGCTTTGCAAGACCCACAAACCCACTTTCGGGGGCAGGTGTTGTGGCAGCACAAAGAGCCGGAAATGAAGTTCAGTTAAAAAAAGTAAAAGGAGAAGCAAAATTTAGGATATGGGAGAGCAGAAAGACATACTGCCACCTTGATTGCACCTATTTTAGTTGCCTTTAATTATTGAGGGTGAACTTCGGTGGACTCGTTTGTGCGGTTGGAAATCACAGTTCCGCATTTGGCAAACGCCACATGCCAACCTGTGCAGCAGGGATGCTGAACGACTGACTTGAAGGTCCGATTTCGCGATTCGAAAATTGGGGTTAAGTTCAAACGCCCGACCAGCGCTTGCTTTGTAAGAGAGGGTGCGGCTCGAGGTAAAGACGGGAACACATTTACAAGGCGGTGATTAACACACCGAAATCATGGCGATGGCGGCGGAGTGGAGCTGACAGGGGGGGGAGGAGCGTAGGGCGGTGCTTCCACATGTGTCAATGAATGAGGCCACTAATGACGGGCGCATGTGTGTGTGTGTGTGTGTAGGCAATTTGACAACTCCATGCCGCGGAAGTAGGGGTTAGTGCGCATTTCACTCCATTGGCTGGTTTTGAAGAGTGCACAAAACCAGACAAAGGAGGCACTGGAGGGTCTTATTGAAAAAAAATGTTACAGAAACAGGCAGTGCACGTTGGATACGACCGTTTCGAACCTCGAAATGACTCATCATAATGTTTCTGATGGAATGAAAAGTTTCTGCGAAAGGGAGGAAATGAGGCGGGTGTTGCTAAAGCAGCGGTTCCATGCTTGGAATAGACTGCAGTATGGACGGTTGGGACAGATGTTGGACAAGGATTGTTCCCCTCTTAAACCCGGACGTAGTCAGACAGGGATGCAGGTTAACGAGCTTTGTTTGGTGTCATCAGAGAGATGAGCCGGCACCACACTCAGAACCCGTTTCGAGCACAGGTTTGAAAAACGAGTTACATTGAAAATGCGTTGTTCCCACATGAGGTAAAATGACTCTGAGTTAAAAAAAAAACTAATCCGCACGAGGGTGGGCTCGTAAAGATGAGCGAAAACCCTATTCACCGCATATGAACGAGTGATGGATTTGCTTGTCGGTGCGTTAATTGAAAAACGGGGCGCATACAAGTGGCCGTCAGTGCCAAATGATCCACTCTAACGCACGCACGTACGCACGCAGGAGGTGGGGGCGTGGGGTGGAACCGAGGGCATAGGATAACCCCCTGACGGGATTAAGTGGTGGTCGCGGCGGCAACACGGCGACTGCTCGCGCGAGCGCGCACAGAAAGGTCATCTTTGCTCGTGCCAAATTCACAACAGACCCTAGAGGCTTTTTTCCTGTCGGGGTAATGGCGGAAGGTGACCGAGGGTGTACCGAAGTTTTTTGTGGCTCATCAAGCAAGAAAATGGGAATGATTAATTAAATGTGCGCTGAAGCAGTGGAAACAAGTTCTCCTTTTTTGATTGGCGGAAGAACTTTGTGGGAGGTAGATTTTTTTTGAAGGAGGCTAGAATGATTACGAACCCTCGAGCAAACGACTTCATTGCTCTAAAACCCTTTAAGTGGCAGCAAAATACCAATTTGTCATTTGGATTTTCAATATTCGTCTAGAAAAAAGCACTAAGTGGGTTTTGACGTTAACATTTATAGGGAGGTTGGGCAGATCAAATCCAATCGGGACGGGACACCGTAAATGAGGCTCTGTGAAGCAGATAAACAAAGTCGACGGCTTATAGGTACTGGATATGCCAGGTACACGTCCGTTGCAGACCGGACTTCGGCCTGAAGTAGCGTTTCATCCTAGCGACCGGTACTCTGTGAAGGAAGTTAGTATCTACATGTGCGTGGTCGTAATGCAAATCAACCGGAGCCACAACAGACAAAGGAGTCTAAACAGTAACTTGACCAGGTAAATTTACAAGCTCTTTTTTGCATGCGAGTTAAATTGTTTACATTGAACAAATAGCGACACAGTTGATAGTGCGGCCCAACCAATTAGCAAAGGTGTAACAATAAGCAAAGTAAGCCACTCAAAAGAGAACGACTGTATGTCAGTGAGTGTTGTGCTTGCGCCTCACTACAAAGAAGTGTTTTGGAGACCCAAATGCTCGGTTCGTTGGTCTGCGGCTCGCCAACCAACCAGTGTGGAACAGCACTTCTAAACACCTACAATTCCCGCCATGTTTACAATCACGCGAGACAAAGAGCGCGCCGCTGGCATGCACGCCACCTCAACGACACGAGGGCGCGACAGGACAACCCACGCCCCGGGTCCGCGTTCTCCTACCCGCACACGTGCGCGCACGTTTGACAGTTCAGTTAGCCGCACCCAGCTCAGAGGTGAGGAGGAAGCCGCTCGCTTCAGACACGCTTTGGTGCGAGAGCGCCAACGTTCAAAACACAAAGCAAACTAGGTGAAGTTCGAGGGTCTTTAGGGGGACCCACAGAAAACCTAAACGCGATTTATGGCACCTGGGTAATGAAAGCAAACTCAGCCATATATGCACACTTTTCCAGCCCAGCGCACGTGAGGGTAACACCAAATATCGGCGTCACCGCTAAATGGCTGGCTTCAAGAGGTCAGTAACATCGTTTGGCAACACACGTGTTCGCAATGGGTGTCCAATCGTCTACAATTAATGGCCTCCAAGACTGGCGCACGTCATGCCAGTGGACTGGCAAGGTGGTCTTCGGCAGGATTTTTGTCTACAGCCCATAACATACCTGAGGCACGTAGTCGGTCCTCCGCTATTCAATATAGCCAATGCCCCTTCAACAATTAGAATGCGTTCAGAAAACTTAACTTTGAGACGAATATTTTGTATCGACGTTATGTATTAAGTTGCAACTCATTTTAGAAAAATCAGTAATTCAGTCAATTACGCATGCATGGTTTGAATTTAGAAAATGAAAAAAAAATCTGCTAGCAAAGATCGATCTGGCTGGTATGCCATCAGTTAAAATGGCGTAAATTCAAACTGGCAAGGGCAATTCCCAAGAGCCAATAAGCAAAATTCATTCTCTGATTGATGCAGCCAAACAATCCTGCCGAAAGTGGCACCACCTTTGTTGAACCTCCATGCAAGGGGGTGCTCTAGTGCTGCTATCACGCTGGAATACAATAACGAGCTCACGAATAGAATCCATTCGGTTTTGCTGAGTAGAAGTACCTAGTTTTGGGCATCGTTAATAGTCCACATTTTGTCAGTTACCTGTCTCTTTCAATCCTTGCATCGATGTTCATGTCACGCGTGACAGGCCCCTCAGTAGAAGACCCATTTTCAACATGGAGATTAACGATAATTGTTCGACTTAAAAATCCTCAGCCCCAAGAAAGTTTCGTGGCACTTGGATTCAGGGCGAGGGTTCAGGCAGGCGGTTGGGGGGGCACCCACCACCGATGCGTTATCAAAATGGCGGGCGGATGCAGCGCTACGTGGTCCACACTGGCACCGTAAATCATCACACTTTTATTTCCTGCCGCGGCACGGCGTGCATGTGGACCGGAACCTACCACAGCGGTCGTGCTGGCCAGCGGCCAAATGCTCGCCTGTGGGAACGTATTCAGCCTGTCCGGTTATGGGGACCGCAAGACAGCGCACACGAGCCACACGTACATGGAACAGGTGTATGTGTGGCTCAAGTCGGCCTGTAATTTGGGACGCACAGCCTGCAAACGCGCTCGTTATTCTTTTTTAGGCACTGAACACGCGGAGGAAGAAGCGCTCCACGTTGAGGTTGCCAAGATCAAAAGAAGAGGGCGCGGAACGGAGGAAGGAGCGTGGGAAGAACGATTCTTTAGTGCGTGAACAGACATTTAACAACGGGGCGGCCTTTGCTGGATTCTCTCGGACACAGAGGGGGCACATGTACTATTTATACATGGGAAATTATGGTGAAGTCACCATCTGTTAGGTTTCAACTTCGCGGCCAACAGACTCCCTCAGAAAGTTTTAATTCCACACCCAATTCGGATAGGACGTTGGGGTTGGGTAGGGTTTAATACCACGAAACTATATCAAGACGCAGATTTAAGAGTTCTTTTTTATACGCAATAAAGGGGTAATTAGTCTTTCAAATTGAAATAACTTTCAACTGCACCAATTCTATTGTCGTGGGTCTGTGACAGGAAGGCCAGATTCCATGCATCAGATCTAAAAGATTTCAATAACTATATCACCAATCATGATTTTGTAGTTGCTAGAAAAGAACTCTCGTTTCTATCGGGTGTTAATCATAAAAGCAGTCACCAATTATCAAGAAAAGAGTCCTGGAGTGCATGTTTTGCGAACAAAAATAAAAGACGAACCGACGGACAGCAGGCAAACCAGGACCCACACACAATATATGAAGATTTTTAAAAGGGACAAAATCTCATACCAAAGGAGGCCTTTGTGAAGAGTGCTTATAAGTGATGATGCCTAGCCGACGGTGACCCACCATCCACAGCACAGATGGCACCTCTCAAACGTGCAGATTAGTCCGAAATTCACTGACAGAATGGGAAACTTAATACCCAGTGCACTGGGCTCTCTAATCTCCACAACCCGAACCACTCTCCAGCAATCTGATGGGAACATTTCAGACACCTCAAGGAAAATAAGGTTTTCTTGTTGACTTACTTGTACAACCAGGCTCGGCTACTTGCTTTCATGTTTAGTGAGGTGATTAAGCAAGTGGTTTAATCCAAGTAAATAAAAATCTCCAGTGATTGGACACGTCCCCTTTGTTATCTGCTACCCGCCAGAGCCAGTTGGCAATGCAGGAAATTTCCTTTCCCGCGCTCTCAGAAGCTAATAGGGTTCTGAATGGAATGGTCAATTCTACCAAACAGAGGTGTGATGAAACGCCAAATGAATCGACTCCAGGAAGTTGTTCTTTAACATTTCGAAGGAGATCCAGGTTCCAAGGTGGTGGTTGCATAAGCTTCACTCCAGATGCGCGCAGCCAATCAGTCGTCTCAGAACAGTGGCAGGTTGCGTACTGGCTATGCATTTCGATTTCTGGACGAAATAAGTGTCATGAGGGGTCAATGCACTAGGAAAAATCGGAAAAGTTTTTTTATATTACAATGCCGACTAGTTCAGGGCCGTTGTGACAGCCATTACACAGCCCAACCGATTAGTGCCTCTCCCGTTCACTGCATGAATGAGAGTGCTTATGTTCTGCATTGTTTAATTTCTTACCATGCTGTAACTGACGGCTCTAAGACTCACGTGAGGGTGCGTTGACTGCCAGAGTGGGGCTGGCTACGTGAAATGGGGTATTTGTTTGACCACAAGGGAGGCAACAGCGAGCATCATAAGCGGAGATGTCTGGCGCAAGCGTCAGTGTTTAGTGTCTGAGGTCACACGTCGCATGGGTCAGTGCACATGGGCAGGCTGTACAAAACTGGTGTCTTAATACCGACGAACCCCGCGCCGTTAAGAGAAACTATCGTACTACCTAAAATGGGCGGCTCGCCATACTAAATGATCACCCAAATCAGATACCGGTTATAACACTTAAACTAAGGGTTGATTTTGAGGTAATTCAAGATTAAATCCTTAGCAACGATTTGTCCTACCTACACACGATTCCCTGTGAATTCAGGTCATCCAAGAAAATAGCTACCTCTCCAATTCCCAATGTAAGCAAGCGAGTGCATATTTATCTTCGTTAATTTCGTACCATGTTGTATATACACCAATCAAGCGATCATATTACCCGCTCTCTTGGCAAAGGACACTCTCGTGGAGAAAAAACCGTACCAAAATGATTTACATACACAGGCACGGGCCAAAACGCACACTTGATCGTTTTAATTAAACTCGACTGCCTCCCTATCCGACGAAATGAGTCACCGGACAGGAACAACTGTTGTGCGCCCGGGGGTCGCCGAAGTTGGGCCTCTCGACGTGCAGAAAAAAAGGACACGGGGGCTGAACCTGTGCTCTCAAGGCAGCGAATGTATAAATATTAACAAGCGGTGCCGGGAAAATATTATTTCTTTCACTCACTCGCTCTCTTTGCAGGTTTTTGAACTCCTGAACAGTTGCTTCGACGCCACAGCCCATGAGCCTTTTGTGCATCGCACTTTTTCTCACCAGAATGTGAGTGTACATTTGATCAAAAGGAGAACTAATCCTGCCAAATTTGGATTTACAGAAGGACTGGAAGGATGCATTCACCTACGAGAATCCTTTCGACTTCAACAATTTAGCAAACTTATTTCGAAACGAAGGCTTCATCCAAATTGCGAGTACGTACAAAGCGGTTATCAGTTGCCGCAAATACCAAGAGTGGGCGCTCGTCTTTAAATATAAATTAAGTTCTCTCGCCAAAACATCACCAGTGTCAGTGAAAATTAAACCACGTAAAAACATGACGGTGAAGTGGAAGAGCGAGATTCCGAATAGGGGGCTAAGGTTCTGTTAGCAGCAAGCCAAAAGCACGTTGATGAGACGTAACGTTGGAACCAATCACAGGAATTCGAAAGTGTCCAAAAAAAGTAATCGCCATGGTGTTCGTCTACTGTATAAACAGAACCATCGATCATCATCAAACCAGCTTGCCAGATAACCTGTTACAAGGGAATGCCAAATTTTCCGTTCATAAAAGTATGTTACTTTTCAAAGTGCCCCTTCGTATACGCACAAACACCCAATATGCGAGTAAGTAGCAACCAGAAGATGAAGCAATGCAACGTAATAAATACCCGGCCACTTGGCACAGAGCAACGTTGTGAGGTGTGGTCTCGACAGGGCACGTCTTTTTAATCACGGAAGTAACCATTGCTTCGCTTTCCCTGCAACAAAATGATCCGCGGACAGACGAGAAAAGAAAACGCCCGATGGGGATTGCGAAGGTCACGATATCGGCAGGGAGGGGAAAAAGATGGGGGAGAGGTCAAGCCAAATGCCACCACGGCACGCCTCGACCGTAAAAGGTTACGCGTCAATCACCTTATTTGTGTACAAGGAAAACGACATCCTTAAGATTTGTTTACGCTAGAGAATCTCGCATGCGCTTGAACGTAAAGAAGGCGTGGAAGAGGCCCACAGGAACAATGTACGAGGGAGTTTGGAGAGGTCAAGGCGACTGCATCCACACATTATTTTAGGGCGTAACGACAGGGCAACAGGAAGGACGAGAATTCGTTAAGTTCAAGTACTAGCATTCTGATTATGTGGCATTGACATAAGTTTTGATGCACAAGAAAGTTGACAGTTCAAATGATAACACAATATTCAATTGAAATCAAACTTAATCTACTTCGATTTCGGTGAAATAAACTCACAGCTTATTTTACAGGCTGCAGGGTTATGTGCACCTTGGTTTAAGCTAAAGGGTCAAATCGACACAAAATATCCACAAGAATTAATCAATTTGCATGAAAAGATACCAAATAAACAGCCACGTAGAAGGGGTTTTGCATTGAGATCCTCAAGAACCACGAAACAAGGAAGACGTGCCCAAAACGTGACAAAATATGAGCAAAAAGTGCGCTCAATTGGTGGCTGATTGTTAAAATCAAAGATAGTGTGCATACCGTGTGAAACATTGAAACAATATAAGCTGAATGTTCAGCAACTCCGAGTAGTTTGTTAGAGTAGCAGCACCATAAGACATTACGTACCGTGCTACTCGAATGATGATGATGATGATGTGAGCAGTTAGTGCAATCGCGCACAAGAAACGAGCAACATTTAATGATGAGGATGATGATTACCTTGGGTTGTCTCGCTGGCTCGGACGAGGAATGTGCCGAGAGGGTTGCCGTGAAGCAGGAGAAGCCGCTCGGAGTCCTTTCGGGACATCTCACGGAAGAACCACCTGCAAAGCGCAGGGCAATAAACTCAGATTAGCGCGGCACGCGATTGGCTTGGGGAGCAATAAACTCGTAGTGACTTTCTTCTGGAAGTGTAAATCAAACTTCAACAACAAAAAATTCCTTGTAGGAAAAAAGTGTATTTAGATACATCTTTGCAACATGTGAGGAGAACTACTGTGAGTTCGTGATTGCTGGTAGATCTTGCTAGTGTCAGTTTCCTTGGCAAAATACCACTCAAACCCAACAAACATGGTCTATTTGTTATGACACAGAGCCAAAAAGCCCAGTAATGTGCATCTGCGAATCAAGATTCCCTGGGTCTGTTGATTATCCGACAGCAAAGACCAAGGTATTTTATTTGATCCACACACAACATCAGGACACAAAGAGACAAATGAACGTCAGTGATCGAGCATACACTGCAACTAGGGGCACTTATCTGTATGGTACTTTTGTCAAGTACGCACCATCAACTGTTGGCATTAATTCCGTCTTTGCTGAGACCTGATACCAGTTTTGCGGTCCAATTACCTCATGTGGTTTTCCCAGAGGTGTCTAGCCATGTGGCAATAACGTGGAATTCGTTACCTAGTCAGTAGGCGGTGAGGTTCGGACAGTCGAGATACCGAGCGGGTCAAAACAGCCTTTCATCTCTGCCAATATACGCTCACATCCGACTCCCTTCAAGAAAGTTGGTATTTTAACTGTATTCTCACACCACCTCACCACCGTCAGCATTGTGCGGACCATCGCGCACTTAAACAGCGACCCAAGTGTTGAAAGCCCAACTCAGACGCATGGCATCATGTGAACTAAGATTAGAGGTTAGGTCGAGGGGAGGGGAAAAAGTATGAGGTTCGGCTTGAAGGAGTTTACATCTGCAAAAAAAACAGCTGCACAAAATAGAACTTGGTGTGGGACTTTTTCCTACGATGCGACGAGTGTGGAGGCGAATACAGTGAGGGGCTTTGCCAGTTTATGAAAAAAATTTCAAGAGCACAAAACAACATAAGGTGCCTCGTGACGGTGCGCATATCGTAGTGCTGGCCAATGTATAACCCACAAAAATGCGTGTTGTGGCACGATGTTCAGCATAACGGAGGCAAATGTAAGTGCACCATTGCACGAGTTTCGCCATAATCCTAATTGGTACAGCAATACTTCGCCCGTACCATCACTGAGGGAGGGAGATTGATGTCGAGATGAAACATTAGACGATCGATGGAATTAGATGCTGGTTTCACAACATGAGACTGGCATGTCGAAGGAAATCTCTACATTAATTTCAAGATCTAGCGTTTAGTGGACTTTCGGCTACCAAATTTTCAGGAAGTTGTCACGTCAGTGAAGGTGGATCGACCAGCCAACGGATGTTCGATACATTTCTGGACTATGGAGTCAGTTGGCCCAACGAATCACGCTGCCTTGTCGAAATTTAAGCGAGACACAATCATCACGAGCAGAGTAAGACAGCAGATTTGGGAAAGGAAACCAGGCTAGGTAGAAATACATTCGACGCAACTAATGGCCATCAATTCGGAAATAATGGGACCTTCAACATGATTACTATGTTCAAAGCAACACAGAAGCATTAAGGTCGGTCCGTTTATAAGAATTAACACAACACAGAAAGGTGAAAAAGTGATTAAAATAGAATAATTTGAATGGAAACAACATCCACATTTCCAGTTATCAAAAGCGATTTTCATGTGGTATCTTCCCAGAGTAAACGTCAAACGTTTGAACGAAGTCGAGATGGTCGGGATATTATTAGGCTTAGTAGTGATTCAGCATCCTCTACGACAGATGAATAAGAATAGAATAGGTGTTTGAAAGAAAGTTTGAAATTAGATCCGAGAGAGAGAGAGAGACAAGACCAACAGTGATGGAACAGACGACAGGAGCGTTGGCCGTGTGTGTGGAATCTGCTGGAAGAAAGGCAAAGGCTGACAGCTAAGATTACGAGTGCATCGCGTGCTTCGGTCGGTGGAACACGTTGTTTGGGAGCGAGAAAGCCCAAACCCTGGCGATTACCAAACGCTTTGCTCAAATACTAGTCCGGCCAGAGGAATGCAATTCGCCTAGCACTTTGGTCTACGACTGTCACAACCAAGACGAAACATAATGAAGAGCCCCTGAATGGTAATGCGTTTGCCGGCCCGAACAAACAGAAGAAACGGTTCATTTGGGGATGACCCTTTTGGATGCACGAATAATATGTACCTTTACCAGCGGGTAACAAAAACCAACACTTAACAAGTTAAAAATATCCTCCAGATGACAACCGAATAAACGAACAGCGTTCCAACTAGGTAAACGATGTAGATCATGAGGGGTTTGACTACAAGTATGACTTGAAAGTCTCAAGCAATACAATGATGCAAAACCAGGCTTTTAGGTGTTTTGATTGGGTGTTTCGAGGAGCTGATTGGTCGATTATCAATTACCTTTAAGGAGAGACCGGCATTCGGTGCCCCAAGGACCGATGTGAGGGCCAGAGACAAAGCTAAACGCTGACAAATCTTTGCCAACCAAGGATGAGATGATTCGCAGACCTCGGAGTGTGATTATAACAATGTAGGTGGCTTAAAAACGACGTGGATTACCATCGCAATCAGATGGCACACCGACGCAACACGCTCAAGACTGCAACAATGACCAATATCACTGTGCGCTTTGTGCGGCTACACTATACCAGTTCTGCCTGGTCGTGGTTGGACCGACAATCGATTGGGCCTGCGTCCGTACGATCTACGCCAGCGGTTGCTAAGACGATGCACTGAACACAATTCGACCATTCATCAGGCGCGCACGTACAGGTGTTATCGTTCATGTGTACGGCCCAGAATGACGACACACGCGCGCGTACACACACGCACACACACACACACACATACGAGGACACAAAATGCCATTTTGCCGCAGTGGCTGTCCCGAATGTAGGGAAGTGAAAAATGTAGCCCCACGTCACTCCGACCGACTCCTTCATGCTTCCACTTAACTGCAGCGGGGTGGGGGCAGGGAGGGGAGGCAGGTGGAGGAGACCTCTTCGCAAACGACGCCGAATATCTGTCACAGGTGATTTCATGTACACATTTAGGCTTTAACGACAAGCCCTGCGCTTGGGGTGGGCTAATAGACTCGCTCTTCTAACACAAAACACCAAATCGGCAGTAAGCAATAATAAATTCGTGAAAATTGGCTTTATTCGGGCTTACAATGTAGATTAGTGAACAGGGAGCCTTAACTAACGCGAGCGCCAAATAATGTTCGCTTGAAGACAAAATATAAAAGCAGAATACAGAAAGGGGAAATGTGCACTGTGGTTCCAATGATAAAATTGGACTTCTTATGGTAGGTGCAAATGCAACTAGCCCAAGTGGCTCTCGCACCAACCAGCGCCCCCTGGATGACCTGTGCGAGGAAAATTTTGGAAGGAACCAAACACGCATTGAACGATGGCTTAACCGAAGCACGGATAACTTGATGTTAATAACTTAAACTCTTAAATTCGGCACACATTCACCAACAAATGGTGGTTGCGTATTTCCATTTTACCCATGACTGTCTCGAATGTCGCATTACAATGAAAATAACAAACATCACAATGAGAGTATAAATAAGCACGAAACGCTGGTGCAAGTTCCTGACCAAAAACACGTCTCTTAGAAAAGTAGATCGCAAAATTGATAAAAAAAGAATTGCAGTGAGGAGTTCTTTATCACAGCTCCTTCATGACACAATGCAAAACAGCATTACATTAGAACCTATTTACAAGCAAACAGGACCGGTCTTCAAGGACACCAACACTACTCAATCAAAGTTTTCTTGCATCTAAAAAATAGTCCACAATATTCCCAACATGATTTTTGACAGCAGTAAATGCGGCCAGCGGGAATCGCGTTTCACCTTGGTGGACATAGTGGCCCCGCCAAGTCGGAGTTCAGCAAAGCGAGCCACTTACAGCCCACTGAAGGCAAACTCAATTATTTCCTCGCCTCTCCAGTGTGACAAAGTCAATTTCTTGACACAAGCACCTGTAAGCTAATTCTTTCATGAAAAACTCATTGCGAGAGAACACCAACCCCTAAATTAGGTTACTGAAAGAGGTATTAGTAGGGCTACTGAGACATTTCGGCAATTTTTTTTTCTTTCGACATTCTCATTCACTACGATCTGAGTTTGATTAAACTGCTACTGTTTTTCAAATCCGTACCTTGCAACATACATGCTGATTTTTGAAAAAAATACCCACGATTTTGACCTGCCTTCAAGTTAAGCTCGTGTTTACGTTAGACGAGGTTAACAAGGAACACCTATTTACTGGTGTGACTTCAGTGAATTCGGATGATGAGGCAATGGCCCTACTTGCATGAAATTAAACAAAAAACGCGTGGTAGGGAAAGGAGTCCTTAAAAGGACTCCGCTCGCTTCGGAAGAAAGGCGGTTTTTCATTAGAACCCAATACGAAGAAGGGCTCACACAAGAAGGGGCATCAAATGTGCCCTAGAATTTGACCCACCGTCGAAGGCTGGTAAAGGCTGTGGAAATAAGTTGACTACCAGGGAACGCAGGCAGAGTAAACGTTGGCCGGCTACCATGGCCAAGAGTGCACTGCAAACTGCATGTCACAGTCCTCATGAGGAACTGAATCGGGCAAAACTGCTGAGCATTTTTGTGTGATGAGTGGGAAATAGGCAGAAAATGCATCGGAAGTTCCCCTCGTACGAAAAGTAAGAATGAACATCCCACTAGGGACACGCCCACCGCATGTTGTGGAGCCAGAGTCGTCTTGCCAAGCACAAACTGCCCGTACCAAGTTGCACTGGGCACGTGGAGCAGTGTTGGCGTGCAACCCAAGATAAACACAAATACAGCAACTACTGTTTGGTGAATAAACCAAAGTGACAAGGAAAGAAAGGTGCATGATGAAGTGGGTTATTCACGGGCACACAGAAGCCAGCCAAGTCTACAGAGAGACCGCTTCTTAAACAATTCTGATGGGGCTGAATGGAAGGTAAGATGCGAAGAACTTACTCAAATACGTGGATTGAGTTTTCTTCTGCGAGGTAAGCTGAAGGAACATAACCATGGAGGTTGGTCGTCGCGTTCTCAACGAGCCACCAATCGGCATCACTAAACACATGGAAGAAGCAATACCATTAAAGAGCATACACCACGACAATTTGATCTTAGCAAAAAGGGACCCCATTAGCACGAGTTTCATAGCCATCTAAAGGCATAACAAATGCCAAATTTAACTTCGCCCATTAATATGGTGGACGAGGCATGATAGATTTTCGAAACAGGTGATTTGGATTATTTAAGATAAAGGTTTTTGCAGGACATCTCTCTAAAACACCCTCGATATCTGAACTAAAGGCAAGGTTAAAGAGATATATTTACAAATTGAACTAAGGATTTGGTTTACAGTTCGGGCCAAAAAACGAGAATCCAGGTCGCTCGAGTTCAAGACCGTAGAGAAGTTCGGTAGGATCACACTTAAGTGAAGCACAACTATACATAGGCTCAGCTGCTCCATAACCTGTGGCTAAGGAGATCCGCAATAACTGCCAATCACAAAGTGTTTTTAGATTCAGAAGTAGGCACACAGGCTACATGGCACGGTTTCCATCAAAAGCAAAAGTCACTTTTCTTTTTAACAACCGTCAAAATAGATGGATTTTGCAGCAAACCCCACTTTTTTAATGCCGGAACCTCGCCGAAATTCGTTAGCTTTTAATATATTAGATGCTTGCATGAAAAGATAATATATCCACGTTTCCGCTCCAGTCAGTCTCCTCCTTATCAAAGGCAACCGAAAGAAATGTATGGTCTTGTAAAGATCAAACCTCACTATTATCATCTTAAATGGTTTGACATTCACTCGCGTACTCGCACCTTGGGGGATGATTACACTACCAGTCACCAGCTTGATGAGCCATTAGGGTCGAAGTAATAATTTCCAACGAGTTACCAGTTTACAAAGTAAGCCAGCTTGAGAATGTGAGTAAACCATCACGAATGCGTTTCATCGCAAGCTACGGTGTCCGCAGAATCGCATGGCTAAATAACCTGCGAAGTAAGAGACAGCTATTGAAGGCTCAAATTCAAATCGTGGACCCAAGCACTTGAGATCAGAGGCCCCAAATTCATCCATTTCATTCTGTTGCTACACAAATACCCGAGCCAAGGACGTTTACTACGAGTTATCAATAGCCTCGAACCATGAGGGTTTCGGTGCATCGAATACAGGCACGTAAATATTTCCCACCAAGTATAATTGCGCAAGCACTGTACACGCCAATTTCACCGACCAACCAACCACGTTACCTTGAATAGACCAATCAAGAGTACGAGTTCGAGCGAACGTGTAACGTCCGACCGCGTGCCAACGACTACTGCTGACATATGGGCGGCGTGCATATCACACGGACATTGGTAATAGCGGGCCAACATAAGAGAATGAGGGGGTGGGGAAGGAAAGTAGAGTTAACGGAAAAAAAGCTACATTTTGAGCAACTGACATTTGATAGTAGAAAAGATGCCGGACGATTAAAATTGATTGACGTCAAGACGTAAGCCGCAGGTTACCTATTGCCAGTAAAGGCGAGATTGGTTCAAACCCAATTTAAGTGAAAAAGGTTTGAAAACTGATTTAATAAAGATTACTTAACAAAAAGTCAATGCATTTAATTAGTACATATTGAAAGTTGGCTCAATTTGCAGTACACATTGAAAGTTGGCTCAAGTTGCATGTTTTAAACAACATAGGGGGAGAGCAAGTTTTGTCCTCAAATGAACCAGTTACCTGTGTTACTTCAATCGCTAACCTAGCAAGGCTCCTCACCGTTACTCCAGCACGAGAAAGACTTAGACTGAAAACCGCGCTGGAAGTGCTAATTGGCTGACTATAATCCAAGCGAGATTACAGGTCCCACTATAACAAAACAGTGTGACTTTTTTGTCCCTTACTTTCATATTTCATTGGCTGTGAAGAATCACTAATGCAGACTTTTGAATGCTCAAATTTTAGACCACAAAGACAGACATTGTACAACTACTAGACAATAAAAATTAATGACTGCATCATTTTACCAAGATGTCTGAGTGCTTACTTTATATAAGATGACCCAACATACGAAGTCCTACGATTTAACATTTTTTACATCGCCATGGTTGGTAAAACTGAACCTAATTGATATCAACTTAAAAAAACGCAAACAGGCATAGAGCTAGGTGAAAGTTGTATGTAAAGGATGGCACAAACCACACAAGATACTTGGGATGTCAGATTATTCAAATGACGGCAATGCATTATACCGGTGTGGTTAGAGTAAGCATGCGCTTGTGAGCACAACTTCGTAAAGCAAACAACGTACCTGTGATCAAGCATGATGACTACGTCCCCCTTGTGAACTGTAAGGTCCTCGTCACAGTGTGCCTGATAGTCAAAAATTGCGACAAAGTATTTGCTGGAGTTTTTTCGGGGAAAGTAAATAGAATGCGCAACAGACCCATCGGATTTGGCAGTGGTGACAGTGTTGGGAGAGCCAGGTTTGTTAAGGGAATGATGGACAAGGTATTTTTGTTGTGTAGGTTTGGAAAGCACCTTTCGGGCATACTTCTCAGCATTGGCCGATGTGCGATATTGCGTCTGAATGATAGTAGGGGAAGGACGGCGATTTTTAGGTTCATTTGAGTGGCCATTATGACCATAGCAAAGGGAGGAGTTGGCACTTTGGGAGTAATTATTATGATTGATAACGTATCTAGCAAGATGAGAGGCTGAACTGGGTCTCTGATCATGCAATTGATGTTGATCACTGCAGATACTGCTTCTAGTTTTGTAACCGACAGGTGATGGGGATCCATGCATTCGCGACCCATCAAGGCTTGGGTATTTTACATAGCTTTTCGGTCGAATGCCAGAACTTGGGGTATTTGAACGAACACTCGGCATATCAGACAGTGTGTCTGCATCGGGCATCTGTTCAAAATTAGGGTCCGTAGCGACACAATGCATTGGTGACCTGCATAAGTCTGGGAAACTCGTCCCGTAGTTGGCAAATTTATTTTGCAAATCTATATTATTTTGATCACGATGGCTGACAGATACACCTGAGGAACACTTCGTTTCTTCATTCTCATCCACTGCAGAGGTGTGAGCTGCACAGTTACCCATTTTTTTGTTGAACACTCGGGCACAGCAACGTGACCATTAACACGAGGCGAAGAACGGATAACAGCTCATTAACTTCCCGCGTAAGTCACTCCCACCATATGTTAGTGCATTTAAACACTAGAATTATTGGTAATAAATAAAATTTACAATAGACAAATTATGCTCTTTATTACACACATTGTTTTATTGCTGTTATAGATAAAGTACTTAAAATCCTATTTATTATAATAATTTTACTTGTGCGGTTTAAAATACCTAGATCTCATAAATTGAATAAGTAACTCAAGGAAACAAAAATAATTGTGTTTTATTTATTATCTACAAACCATTATTGTAAATGTCGCTTATAATTTACCACAAAATAATTGGAATAACGAATAATATAAAAGGCTTGAATCTCATTTAATCAAACCATACAAACACACGTCACGAAATCCTTTGATACCAGAAAAAACAGCTGTCTCTGACCATTTCGACCTATTTGCTTTCTTTGCATAAGTGTACTAATGAACATGCACCAGTTATGGTCATTTTCGCTTTTTAGTGAGGACGCAGAATGGAAATGAAAATTCCCAAAAATGGGTTCGTGACGGGGATTGCATTGATTTTCTTTGGCATTACATCGATGAAGACTGCACTTAACCATGGATTGGTAAGACAACAGCCACTCCAACGTACCAAATACTCAAGTCGCTTAATTGCTTACATCATTTTTCTGACTGGGCCACCTGAATAATGAATCTTACTCCGTGTTCCACGGCATTAAGTTTACTTTAAAGTAACTCCATAGAACCAACAATCATGTTAAGGTTGAATCGGAAGTCCCCGTTTTTAGGGATGCAAAAAAAAGCCTAACAATCTGCTTTCCGAACTGATCTTAGCATAGTTCTACAATGGATGCTTGACTGTTGTCTAAATCCAATAGTATTTAGTTCTCGAAAACCTCAATGTTCACGGCCACGTAACAGTGCATAGTCAAGACAACAGGTTGGGATTTATGATTCCACAGAACAATTCTATCATTATGTGGAACGGCGTGGATCAACAATTTTACCAATCATAAACCTAACGAGAGGATATGTATCTTGATTATATTTCATAATACCCAATCGAATTTGTCACATTATTGAAGGAACACAACAACCCTCAAGACTCTGGTCCAAATATGAATGAGCTAGCTACATGTCGTAGTTAAAAAAATTGTATGCGATATTGAAGCAAGTGAAACAAATCCTTCATTTCCGCTCAGTTTAGAAAATAAATTTTAAGTGTTTTTATCATCGACATGTGGCACTGCATTCATTCTAATTTGACCTTGGTAATTGACCATTTTGTCTGGGATAGCATTCGCCGAGCCATCATTCTATTAAGTAAAATCGGTTTACGATTTCGACGGAGCAGAGTCGACTAACACAAGACGATTTATCCTAAAGACACTTTCCTCTACACATCCACTTCAGTCATCTAATGGATTTACCCGTGTGTTCACCTATGTAGACAGTGGTAATGGTTAGCCATTGGTGATTCAAATTAAAAGCTCAAAATAATTAATTGATTTGCCATTCGGTGAATGGATTCCCATGAGTGGCTTATACATTTACGACGTTGCTGCATGAATACTTAAAATAGAGTCCCATAATTGCACACGTTTTCTTATTTGTATAAAATGCAGCATATTTTCACTTTACACAAAGCAGCTTTGAGGACACATCAATAGCAGCAGTTAATTTCTCATCCAAGGAAAAAGGGTGCAAATGTCAGCACTATAACGGTGTGGACATTGTCCGATTTGATTCTTGGGACAGAGAGGCGGCTATTGAGTTTTCGTGAGCACCAAGGTCAGTTAGTACATTGATGAGGTGCTAAGTCCGAAAATTAGTCTCCTTTAGCAGTGAGAGGCACTCATCAGCCTGCGGTGAATGTTAATGCCTACGTAAAACGTGGCCTAGCATCCACGAAGAACACGAAGAACTCACCCAATCAGCTAAGTTCACTAAATCCAAACCTCTTTTTACAAACTGTAAAAAACAAAAGTGCGAAGTGGTAGAAGCAATGATTTCAATCGGATGTCAAGGTAAAAAGGAATGAGGTAAAATATAGCGGTTATTGTTATATTATTTTGCTGGTTTTCTAAAATGGTTGGCAGGTAAATTTTAATGCGCGATTTAACTAAATGTGAACCTCTAGTAATTGGAATTGTTTCAAATTTTGTCGCTCAATTGATGTAGTTCTGTTGGAAGGAAGAAAATGAAGTATTCAATGACCCGACAAGTAATGAGAGTCCAAACAAGGTAGATTTACTTTTACACACAGGCACAAAGTTTAAATCACTGCGCTTTGGCTCCATGACAACACAACTTCGTTATCTAGGTAAGCATTTCAATAAAATTATTCAGGGCGATCTGGAAACGTTCTTTAATTTTTCTCTTGACAACCACGGCTATTCGATGGCCAACTCCAATCTGTTTAACTGTCTTTAGGCATTTTCTGTAAATTGCAAGATTTAGTCGTGGTGAGCCTTACAGTTGGATGGCTATAACCTTTTATAAAAAAATTGTGAATTACATGAAATGAAAGTGGTCCTATGGTAAGATTTTTAAATGTATTCCTTTAAATCTCACGCTTCAATACCCTACCTGCTAAAAAATGTCTCAATTTACGTGCATGGACTTTCCAAGAGTACAATCTGTCCCCATTGCGTTTTTTCACTCCCTTTAAATGGGGATAGAGTTGCAGTTTTCCTCATCAAGTCACACAAAAATAGCTAATTCTCTCGGCGGATTCTGAATCTGAGCAGTGCTAAAAGGGCTGCCATGCGTATATGGGACAATGTGGTGTTCATACTGGCGATGAATTTGCTGTGAATCGTGTTAATACACACACCCCTTAATCCGGTCGCTCCAGCCTCCGACACAGGGTCCCCTTTTTCGTTGCATGTCGCCAGCCGCGCGGATCCTCAACTCACACTCATTAACACGATCAATTATCTTAGTCTATCCTCACACCTAGGTCTCGATATTGGCACATCTATGACTCACCGATTTGAGGTATAAATACACAGGAGCAAACGCCACACACGATACAACGCCACCAACGTGGTTGAGCTCTGATGTAAACATTTGTGTCCACGTCCTCTCCGGTCTTTTTCTTCATCACGGGTAGCAGGGAAGCGTAATCGGGCCAGGGTTAATTCCGTCGCCCCGGCGTGGTTCGAAACCACATCCTGGGGCCCACAACTAATTTAAACAAAAATTAAAACTTCAGTATTTCCTAAATAGATATAAATTGGTTTAAACCTTTAACAGATGTAGTAGTTATTTTCCATTATTCCAGTACCCACTTAGCTAATGGATTAATTTCCATTCCTAAACAAGCTCTTAATCTGTTACTGTTGACTTATCTTGACAAATACGAAAAACTTGATCTTTTTACATCGCAAGGGTTTTATCCGTGCAAATATGACATTATTCGAGTTATTCGTCAAGTACTAGAGACATTCAGACCTAAAACTACCAAAACCACTTAGAACACTTGGATATTACATATTTCGGTGACGTAACGTTTTCTGCGAATTAGATACGCACATTCCCTACACAACACAATGTATGTAGTGATCTCAATTGTTGCGTTTTGCTTCTTCCGTTATCACTTTGCAAGGATGCAGAGTTTTGACATCCATCAATTTCTAACCACGCTGTGGATGTGGAATTCGTGAACATAAAATGCAGTACAATTTAGGAAACGTTAAAAGGACTGGAGATGCTTTTATCAGGCAAAATTATTAATATAGACAATGATTCAATTAAAATTTTGACTTACATATGAACAAAAATGGAGAGAGAACGGTAAGCAGGGCTCTCCAAATGTGCTAAAAAGGAATGGAGGGCATAAAGGTGTCTGAAAAATGTGAAAATAGCGTTTTCATTTTTTTTCATCAGAAATCGTCTTCTGGACTTAAAGTTAAGCAATCCGTTTAGTTGCATTTTTATTTAAGAAGGGTCCATGCTCTTGCAAGCAAATGTAAATATTGTGGGGCATTCCCGTGTCAACTTCATATCAGATTGCATCGAATTATATCGTAGACGGCGTTTAGGGGCTGATGGGTGAGAGATGTCGCCACTGATAAATCCGCGGTCCGTGGATGGAATGGACCGACGCGCTTGTAGCGTCGGCTAACCAATGTGAGGTTTCATTTATTTTGGTTCCCAATACCTTGAGAGGGTGGATGGAGCAACCGACTTTGAAAAATTGCGAAAAGCTTTCTCTAGGGAAATTAACTAAGGTCATAAAATGCGAAATCCAGCTGGAGACTTTTAAACGATTGAATGGACCCGTCATTGGGTGATAAGTCCAACAGTTTATAGATCACATAATTCCTAATCCGAGGCTATTTCGACACAGTAGCTCGGTGGCATTCTGAGGCATAATTTCACCATATATATGTGATTCTATCACAACTTTAGCAGTACGAGGACTCGGTCTGATTAGATTACACAGAGCTATTAACAATTAATTAGTTTCATCACAGTCTTTAACTAACCTATTTAGCGTTTCTTTGCCACAATCTTTCTTTTGGAATTAAAGTGAGCAGTTTGAAATTTGTCTAAATCCAGGCTATTTACGTTTCCATTGCACTGAAATCAACGTGAAATCGTTTTGGTTTGTAACTTTGGCTTCCACTATAGGTCAAGTCCAAACAAAATTCAATTTCCCAAAAGCCTGTTTTATTGGATAAGAGTTGGGAGTTTTTGTGAAGCATCCCCTTTACTTAATGAGTCAAACCGTTAAAATTTATGCACTGCGATGCATACACCAAAGAGACACCAAAAGGAATCTCCACCACGAGACGCAACATGACGCTTGACAGATTAGTAGTGTAGTTTTAGTGGGAAATATGGTCAGTAAGCATGCGTTTTGTAGATCCAAAATATTTCAGTTTCTTTCAGGTTTAAATTATTTCCGATTAAAATGTAAGAAATTTGAATAACCTTGAATATTTTTGCCACTGAATTAAGTCCTGACTTTTACCTGTCACACAAATGTAACTTTAAATTGTTGAGGACCTTTTACCGCGAGGCTAACCCAGAAAGACAATAAGTCCAGAGATGGTAGGCACGACCGTTTACTAGATCGCTCAACCACGTTGTGACGTTTTACAGTTGAGTGGACATGTAAATATGAACACAGGCGTTTGTGAGGTCACATGACCGATGCGGGAAGTGGTGGTGG
>UXSR01000428.1:0-34676 GCA_900604375.1 Mesocestoides corti
TATATATATATATATATATATATATATATATATATATATATATTAGTTAACATACATCATAGTTAACACTCATAGATAATCTTAGCAGGGAAACCGAGGTCGCACAAAAAGATTTGAAAAACAAACACACTGATTTACCCACTCATGGCTTGCTAAAGTTTTACTTAACACAATCAATTACAGCATTTTAGTTCAAAGGTATGGGATGACAGTCGTTTCATCATTAACTTTTAGACCATAGAACACAAAAATTTTATTGAACCAAAAACCAAATAATGCAAATTAAGTATTTTTAGATGGATGGAATAGATTCAATAACATCAAAGGCTTTGCAAAAACGAAGTATAAATGGGAGGCCTAAATGGCGCAATTCGACTTTCTGGTATCATGTAGGCAAATCATGTAAAAGATATGTCGTGATAAGTATTTTAAATTTAGAAGCGTATTAAGCTAGTTTCTTAAAATATACAACATAAAAGCTTATTTTAAAACAAGTAATCGTTGCCAGTAAAAATTGACGAGTTATGCTGGTGAGTTCATAAAAAGTAGAAAATAAAAGAACTTTCTTATGACCAGTTGAACAGCAAAGAGATAAACAAATAAAGTTAAAGCAATAGTAGTCCCAGAATATGAGAGACAGAAAACTGACGCTAAAAACTATTGCCAACATAAAAATTTCTAATTACTGACTTCGACCAAACCAATTTCTCAATCATATTACAAACCAATGCAATTAATTGCGTAACAAAGGCTATACCTACAAAAAAAATTAACATTTATTAAAGTGTCAAAAGTTTCGCTTTGGGCAGGTTTGTGAGGTCATTTACACGATTAAAATAACTTGACAAATATTTGCATTAATACACTCTCGATTTTGATCATATAAACACATTGTGTTTATCCTTACCTGGTAAAGACGCATTCCAGAAGAAGATAGCACTTTCTGTGACGATATTAATGTGCAACCACTGAAAGGCGTTCAGCATCGACACACTTGCAAACAAAAAGAGCATTAACCATCGCTTTTTCACAAGAACAGGTTCAAAATCGTCGATTTCTTTTTGCTTAACTTGTTCATGTGTAGACACCTCAGAGTCCATTTTGTATTGCCTTACGCTGAAACAGTACCGTCACTGCACAGCACCCCCGAGCCAGTGTCACAAATTCCCGCGCGTACCGCCCTTAAACACCAAAGAGTTCATTTAATCAACAGTTAAAACAATTTTAAAAACCTTGAAATTACATTGAGAATGTCTTACAAATAATTTAAAAAGCCTGAAAAAAGTAAAAAAAACAATGTATTAATTGTAAGATATTATTTAATTTAACCTTTTTTCATGTTTTATTGAAAACTTTGCAGATTAATACCCAAAAAACAAAGCAAATTTGTATTTTTGACGCTGTATTAAAACCCAGCCATCTCATGCGTGTGTACTTGCGTGCAAATATCTAAATGTTTATACAGATTCTATTCCCGTATTGATTTTATTATTTGCAAAATTTCGAAATGTTCGTGAAATTTTTTTTAATGATTCTGTTTATACACTAAATTCGACTCTTAAAAACACTGGTCTATAAAACCACAAACATTCGAACTTGCTCACAATATACTGCATTCGTTTAGCAATATATATCGACATAGTGATTCAATTCGTTTGAAAATATCTGCTCGCAAGCATTTTCCAGACCGAATCGTCATATATTGATACACAACTACTAAGATTGACTCGAATTCAAATTAAAACTAGGTTTTCTTTAATAAATGTAAGGATATGGTTAAAAGTCATGGTTTAAACATATTCCTCACTAAAATGTAAATAAATTATCCAACATACCAGTACGTAAAGACAAAATTTGCAAAATCAGTGACGAATAAATCATTTGCTCATGTTCAAGTGTGTATGAAATCTTTGTCCTATTTAGCGATATTTTTCTTTAAGTAATATTTTTACTATCGTTAGTGACTTTCCAGTTGAATCACAATTTTTAAGCAGTTCAATTAAATCCACTTCTAATGAATTACTTAGATTAAATATTTTAATTTCTTTTTAAGCAAACCTGATGTTTGTATTTTTGTAAGCAACCCATAAGCATACGTCAGATCATTCGGAATCTATTGTTTACACGGGGAGCATGAAATTGTGTCTGAGCGAAATATAAATATTGATACAGAATAACTTATAAGCAGTTTTTGATCTTAGAAATTTTCTGAAAACCATTTAGTGCAAATTTGTTGCATGCAACCTATTTTCTTCCATTTATAATTACTAAAATGGTCTTTCTTAATCTTGCCTATTTCAACGTAAAGTAAAATATTGACACCTGTTTTGCCTGGTCTCGTAAAGCAAAGCGCCACAGTGTCACCAAACTAAACAATCATCTTGCACACAGCATTTTAAGATGTAGCGACAAATTATTTTTCGTCAGGCCTATTTTAAACAACAGACAGCATTTCTGACCATCTAATCTTATTTGAGTTGCATTCATATTTAAATGACCTCGACATCATTCTTGCTTTTTAAAAAGAAGTGTCAAATGGCAAGCTTATTAGGGGGGTTGGCTATTAAGGACACTTCAAACGCGATAAAGCTGTTTAAAACTCGTCCGACGTCACTCAAAACAGCCGCCCTTTTCTGTCTTCTGTAATGGACGACCAAAATAGCGTTTGCCAGGTGATGGTGTTAGTTCTTCTTCAAGCTTCTTGACCGAGTACCATTCTCTTGGGACTTTTGCATAGCATTTTTCAACTAAAATATAAACATACTCAATATATTGCTGGTATCTTGAATCCGAAAATAAAACAAGGCTACTACTCACATCTTCGAGTAGTATGCTTGCGAAAAATTCCTCTGGGCCTCCAGTCACACTTGCAACGTAGGACTCCAAGTCCTCATCCTTGTCTATGGATCGAAATTCCTCTGGAATCTATTTGAATGGTAAACTGTGGTGCCGTCTAACCTCAATTGTGTGTCCGACGATATGCTCCACTTGCCTCTGCACAATCGCCAGCACCTGGGATCCGGTTGGTTGTTTGCGTGGGAGGTCGAGCGTTACGTTGTATTCTGTAGGGTACGAAATTACCCCTAATTAATTTCATTATTGGATATCCCCGCATGATGTAGATATCGACACGTGATTAGTGGCCTTTGATCGATGTCCATTGGCGGAATTGAGACGGTGTTAGTTAATTCGTGTACGAATAAATTTTGTGAAAGCTTATAAAGTTGTAATGAATCAAGCTATTGGTATCGATTTTTAACAAGTAAATCGATCCATGGATGTTTCAAAAAAGAGTCAATCGTCATTTATTGAACTTACGAAACACACCTGATAGTGACTACCGCATTAAATCAACGTCGCTTTCATGAAGCTCTCCTGTAACTTGACCAAGCCAGTACGAGTTAACAATCTACCTCCCCTCTCACTGAAATCTATTATTTTGAGGATATGTCTCTGGTCCAACGAATGTTCAGCTTTAATTGATAACTGTTTTAACTAAAAGCACTTTCCGTGTTTAAATCCACAGTTTACCAATTCGAGAATTTTGTCCCTGAAGTGGACCAGCGTTTACCGTAATTTGTTTGAATTAATAGGTGGATCAATCCTGGAAGTGGATAACTAGTGGTTTGCTGTGTTCTGACTGCAGAATAACAATATCGAAACCATGGAAACGAAGGTCCCGTTGGCATTTTGTAATTGCCAGTTTCACTGTTAGCCAATCACAGCACACCTGGTGCGATGGATAGGAAAAATCGCATTAATAAAATAAAATGCTCTTCTTGTACTTATCAGTTGGGTTAGTTACTCAACCAATTAGATTTAACCAAAATTCTAACGAATTTGTCAACGCTCAACCACGATAGAGTTAAACTCTATTGTCCCTGAATTTAGGAATTGAAACGTTATTAGCGCACCTACTCAACAAGTGTTTGGTTGTGGCTTTTCCTGGCACCTTTTAGGTTTTAAAAATTGTCGTCGTATTTGCACAAACATGAATGTAACTTCAATAGTGAGTACTATGATCTGCAGCACCTGACATGTTGGCATTGAGGCGATAAATTTGTCCCGCCTGCTTTAAATTGGAGCGCGTTAGATCAATTTAAACAAGAGGGCAATCATTTAGTTCAGTCAAGGCCAGAAATATCTGCTGTCTACACAGATGAAGCGATTAAATTTTTCTCATCATTCGGCAAGATTAGGCTCTAGAGAACCATACGAGCATGCGTAACAACAGTTCGCAGCAATTTGATTGGCTAATCCAAGTGAGTTTAAACAAAACTCACTTTCCTCGGTTATGCAAAGCATCTTGAGGAGTTGTGTGAGGGCCTCACGGGTTTGTTGCAGGAATCGTGCAGTGGTGGCTTCAACTGAAAGTGAAATTAAGAATCACGGTTCATTTTGCAGTTGGCATAAGAAAATGTACAAGCAGACAAGGCCGACTCCTATCCTAACAGCTGATTGATTCGCATTCACAGTTAATGCACGCCAATGAACGAACTTTTAACACCATCCGAAGGAAATATATTTTCTTGGGACATTTGGGCTGGATTGGAAGAGTCTGTAATGTGGGTTTAGGTCATGTGGATTTGTACAGATCCTGAAAACAATTTATAAGGGCGAGATTTCAGTTAGGCGTTGTATTTTTCGCATGGTTCCCACTAACCAATCAGAAGGCACGGTGGCCTACCAATCATTGGAGCGAGTATCCCACGCCGATGCCACCCACGTGGTGGCATTCACCCTCGCGCCTTGACTTAACAAGGAAGTGGGTAGAGCCATTCAGCGAGAAGATTTGCCGTAACGCATGAAGGCAATGAAATTTAAGCTGAGTTGGGGCCCCAAATAACCGCATTTATCGAGAAAACAGGTTTGTAGATCAGGTGCTATCAATTAGCGGATCATTGGGATCATTTTTAGAGTCCACCAAACAAAATCGTCTATTTTGAATAGAAACACGCCCACAGATGTCACCAAGCGTGCAATGATTGCCACCACAATGACGGATTTATCGATTATACAAAACCAGTTTTTCACTCGAGGGGTGACTTAACTAGTCACTCATGGGCGTCGACACCTCAAGACAATGCTCTGTTAATGTCGACTGGTGTTAAAATTACGCACAGATTCCCTAACAGCTAAAAGGCTCACTCTACTTTCGTAACTCCACAGGTCATTAAAAACTGTCGAGTGAAATAAATCCATCAAACAGCCAAGACAACTGATAGAGCACTGGGCCAGCAACCAAGGATACTGAAACTGTGTTCGATTTCCGCATTTCCGGAACAGATTCTATACTACACTTGGAAATGACTTGTTTTCGGTAGTCAAGTTTATGTTAATCGATTCGACAAATGCTTTGAACGACACATCTGTACAGCTTGCGGAATTATTGATTTCAATGACTCATCCTTATTTTTCATTGGTTGCTGTAAGCAGGCGCTGGTTACGCGCGCGCACTCATTCCCACACAAAGACACACTTGGCTGGCTTGACGCTGATAAATGATCACGTTCGTTGTCGTCACCCTATTCGCTGCAAGTTTCAAGCTTTTTGGGTTAATTAAAAGGGGAGGAATATAAAAAAAATTACTTTCAACTTCGTTGATCTTTGAATCGCCGACTTGGGCGTTTGCTCGGACCTTCAGTAGATCGGCTAGAGCGGAGCTTTTAATTCCTTTGTACTTTTTGTGGAACAGTCTGATCTGCTCGTTTTGGATCTTCTGCATCACCTCCGGTGTGATAAATTCCCCTAAAAATTCACATTTAAACTAACCAATCAGCTAGATTCTTGTTGCCACACAAATGGCGGCCACGGAAGCTAGGCAAGTGGTTTAAACAAATGACTGGAGCACCTTGAATTACTTGGATGTCACTCGACCTGCAGATTTCATTTTAATTTGTGAAACATTTGTGCCTTGAATTAGTGGGACACCCGACCTACCGTTGACGTAGGTCCTTCGATTAGGACCAAGATATCTTGTAATTGTGTCGTACATTTGTTCATCTGTCAAATCGTTCAGGCCTAAAATTTGGGAAAAAATATATTCATTCAACACCAGGCCCGGAAAGCGGGGGTTTGCACTAATCCTAGGGCTGCTAGCGTAGCTAAAGCTTCGCTGTGCCGCGGCAAGCCAATCGTTGTAACGCGCCACTTTCAAAAACCCTCTTTTTCTTCACTTAGCTTATATTTGACCACACACAAACACACACACGCACACCAACATCACTTAACTCTCTGGTTACTGGCTGCTAGGCTAATTGAGTAACAGTGAATAAGAAATTCGTGGCTGGTACTTTGCGGTGAGACTAATTGAACTAAACTTTAAAAATGGTATTATTTGTGGAGGTCACCTGGAAGATTGTCCCTGAAGAGGCTCTTCACTATGGCATCCGAGGCGCACCCGCTGGATTGTTTTGATGTGTTGCTGTAGAACCACTGACAGACCATGGCTTTGTAGAAGCTAAATCAAACATACCGGTGGGTTTGTTCAAATCTTCATCAAAAATTTTAAAAAAATACCTGGCTCGTTGTAGATTGGTAAGTCAAACACCCGAGTGCCACTTCAACCCACCGACTGTTCAATCTTTACGAGCGCGAATTCACAGTCATGTGTCCGCGTGTGGTTTGCTTGCTGTTTGTGTTTTAATGAAGTCAGTTGTGTTACATTTAAACGCTTCAGCCATTGTTGCAAGTTCAAATGGAGGGGGTTGTTCGGATCGGTAAATTGCAATCTAAATAATGGTGGTTCAGAATGTGTGCAAAATTACCAGCGCTGAAGTGAAGTGATCTTCAACTTTTGCCGAACGTGTGGCAGTAATATGGTCGTCTGTGTTGGTTTTTGTGCTGTTAGGGACAAGGTTGCCTTTGTCCCCGAACACATATTTGACTCGTTGGAAAAGACTGCATGTAAAACATGGCAATGCCAACACAGGTGCTGCATTCTAAGATTGGTGATGTCGTTTTTTAAAGAACGCCGGCCAATCAATTGTTAACGGTCGGAAGCAGGCGCGACGTTCGCGAGCATTCCTCTGCGGCGCGACACGCGTAACGCGCTGGTTGGACGACGCACTTGGCTGCACGAACGCACGCACGCACGCGTGCCTTGAAAATGACTCATTATCGAGGCAACGCGTGCATCTACGACATTTAAGCGACAGTCGCTACAACCTGCAAGTACATTGCTACGAGTTCGTCATAGACTATCTGCGAAAACCACTGGTTCTTCAACAACAGGGGGACGCGTTAAAACAGCCCACCTCTGCGCACAATGGGGAACATTGTTGACCGTACAAAAAGTGCAGAACCGGCCGTCACTCGTGGAAAATTTGAGGTTTGTATAGGCGAGAGAATTTGCCAGTGGTTGCAGTCGATTATCGATTAATGGGCGCACCGTCATTGCATGAACTTACACATCACGTGAGCAGATGCTGCAGAGAAGGTCCTCTGAGTAGACCTTTGAGCATCGCTTGCAGACGTCCCGTTTGCAGAGGTCACAAGTCACTCGGGGATTGATTAGCATCAGGAATTGGCTGGAACAGATGGTGCAGTTGCGCGCTGCCCCTGGCAACGAAAGAGGCGCCTTACTGTCCTCAAGAAGCAGCCCTCGACGTATTTTCCTTTGAATTTAAAGGACAATTTGTTAGTATTCCCTGTGATGATGATGATGATTGGTGGATTATGAAGAGACTTGATGGAAGCATTCAACTGTAGTTCACACTCTAACTGGAGAAAATCAATACTAATCGATAATAGGTAAAATGATGCAGCCTTTGGCACAAAGGCTACTCAGTTACACGAAATCTAAGCTCTCCAACAATGCTTGTTTAAATTTATCTTCAAGGACACAAATGTGTATTCAAAAAAGTACTTTGCCGGAGAATGTTTGGAAGGTAAGCGTGAAACCCACTTCAGTCTCTGTTTCTCCATACAACGCAACTCAAGATCCCTCTTGACGACCGACAAGATTAATCTTCGTTCCTCCTCACTGAAGGGACTCAGATTGACCTCAAACGGAGGTGGTTCTGACGCCCGACGACTTCGCCGCGATACGGTGTCTTGGACAGCTGTGCGTCCGCTTCTCTGAGAGCTGATGCTTCGTCCCATTGAATAAAATGGCCGCGAGGTCGTCTGTGAAATGTAGGTTTTGAGTTGTCAAGTCATGGTAAAGCGAATCGACATAGCTTTTATTTCCGTGGGTCTAAATACTTAGCTTAACTTCTTTCTAGCTTAATTGATTTTCACTAACAAGCTTGTGAGATCATGAAATCCGGCATGTACCGCCCAGTGTGATTCATTTTCTAAATACTAAGCAATTCATTGACAGTGTTTCCGATAAAATGATCAAAATCTTGGTTTATGTTACAAATTTCCCACTCATTCTCTCATCCTTACCACCAAACTCCAATTAGTTACTGATTTGATTTTACTAAAAACTACGAAATTGTTCGATTCGTGAGCATCAAACAACCCATGCTTGAGGGCGCAGCCACTGGTTGGTTGCTATAACCACCAATGAGCGAATCCGATTTTTTCCTAAATGTCCAAGCCTGAAGCCTTGTTTTTATTGGTCAGGAGATTTAGGCGGCCCGTCATTGGTTGAGCCGCGTTTGTTTGATGACGCATTTGACTTGACAGAGGGCTAACGTATCAGTGCAGCAGGTAATGCGGCAGCGGGAAATTTGACGACATGAAACTGGCAAAAATCACATGTTCGTGCCATAAAACGCGCAGTGATGCAAGGGAGCCGTGTTTCTGACTGCATTTATGAGGTCACGCCCTTGTGCCAGGAACTGCTAACGTTTTCATCAAAATGAACAAGTTGAAATCACTTGACGTTAACATGTAGGCACAAAACACACATACACTATCTTTTTCTGCTCGCAAATACACCTTCATCAAGACGAAGAACATTAAATGAAGAAATTATAAGAGAAGGTTTCTCCGAGAATAGGTAAAGCGGTAAATTAATGGCTACAAGCATGCAGATTTTGCTCATAAGCCCTTCTCGTCAAAAATCGATGTTGACGCGGATTTTGGTCCCCATATTTAAAGGCTCTGACTCTATTTTGCACTTTCCTTTTGAAAACATTCTAATCCACATTAAGCCCTGAGCAAAGGTTAAGGAAGAGGTGCTTTTAATTTCAGATTTAAGCTCAAGTGTTGTTTAAAAAAATACTAGTAACAGAGGGACGAACCGTTTTAGAATTCATTTTCGCGGTATCCTGTGCTAAGCAAACCTTTGTTAACTTCTCAGAACAGCCGTAAATAAGTAATGCTTTGATTCAACCACCTAGCCAATCATTTACTTGCGAAGTGTGTGCACACACAAGAATGCACTCACACAGAGAACAAACCATTTTTTTGCTTCAAAAACAGAAATTCAGTTCAAACAGTCCGCGAAAGTAGCAATAGCGTGCAAAATTACTGGGAAACTTACAACGCATGTTTGTTGACTTTCATTAACCACGAAAACATGTCAGGTGCTTAAAGATGCAAAATAATGCACTTGTTTGAGTAAACATTATTGAATTGTCTTACAAACATCCTGCAGCGACATCGTCAAATATTTGCTACGTTTTACATTTTTCCGCCATAAATAGTTGGTAGGGCCCTTGGTTTCGATATGCACCTTTTGACACATAAGCACCGTAAATTTGACTGTGTTATTATTGATTAATTCGTTGTTTAAATTTTGATTTCTGTTGAGCGCAACATACAATTTGCTCTTCGGATGAGCAAAATGCAGGTGCCCCCCAATGTGGATTAGTATCGATAATTTTTATCATTTGCTGTTAACATTGTTTTTTATCGTAATAGTAACTATTATTTCTTCCGTACTTATGCATTTCTCAGCGTTTCAGATGGTCACTTATTCCTCATATTATCGGTGCATTTTTGCATGTGCTATTACGTGAAATATTATGTCTGGGCTTCAGAGGCACATGCTGAGTTTGAAGCAACCTTCCAAGGAGCCATTTTTGAAAAAAAGATTAAGGAAGGCAGTCTACTGAAACCCAGAAAAAGTAAATATTCGTGTGTATAAAAGAAAATTAGTGGCATACCATAAGAATTAACAGCAGCCCTTCATATCAATGGCCAAAAATCTTGTTAATAACCGTCCATCATCCATCATATTTCCTGATGCGGCCTAAGTTTACGTAATGAAGATAATGCAGCTGTTAAAATGATTTTTCATGCGCATCCTGATTAAAATGTGGTGATATATGTTGAGTGAAATGGAAAATCGCAATTGATGTCTTGGGGGTGTTGCATATTTCACATGAAAAACAGCATCAATATCAGGCAAAATTCAAGAGGTGAAATCGATTCTAAAAGATTCATAACAGGGAGTCAATGTAAATGTTATTCGTGGATAAAACAGGAACAAAAAAACTAGAGAATTGAGCCTAAACATTATTAAAATGCAGCATAGATTAAAACGAATAATTAACATCATTGCTGCTGGAACCCAACTACATTAAACCAGGTATACTCTTGCTTACCGGCTAGTTGGTTTGAAAAAAAAACACAGCACTCAACTTTTCTATATTTATCCAAAACGAGGGCTTGTACAGCATACTTTAATGAGTTAAAATTAATTTGATTGTTACATTTTGATATTACAGAGATCAGTTTTATTAACAATCATACCGAAGCAATTTTGCCAGTACGAAAGAAACAAAGTTAAACTTACTCGTTTGACAACTTCCGTGGAAAGGATATTTCACTAAATGGATTTAAAAATATACTTCAACTCATCGAAAAACGTAAACATGAAGTAGCAGAATTAAACTGATTCGAATAAAAACTAGTACCAACAAGCTAACTTATTAGAGTATTATCTATTCTAGTAAACACGGAAAAGCCAGTATTACGTTATTTATTTCTACAAATTTTTATAATTTCAGTATGGTTTAAAAAGATTTTACAAAAGTTAAAACACCGAATTCCTTTGACCTTACACTGTTATTTTTTGTTTTTCATCAAAAATCTTAAAACTAGACCCTACTTCAAGCTCTTTAGAAACTTTTCAGTCAACAAGTTGTTTTAATGGACTTAAATTCTGGAACGTTGTGTAAAATCTCGATCTTTCGTGTTGTGGTGGTTTGTAAATCGATAAAATTTAATAGCAAGAAGTGCTTTTTATCGACATGTTTTGTCATTGTTGGGCTTAATTGAAATTCTCTTGCACATTTTTAAGTGTAACTAACAATGGTGTCACCGCGCGGTTAATAGTTTAGTACTTCCGCGTCTATTTATGCAATTCCTCTTTTTCATCTAGCATACTCGTATCCTGCCACAGACACTAAGTTGGCATTGTTGTGGCGTGTGTGATGGTCATTGGCTTGTTGTGCCCTTTTAAGATTCCTGGTTTGTTATTTTATAACCGCCTAATTTGGCAGTACCAAGCACTTCAGCTTTATTATCTTGAAAATACTTTACTACTATCTTGCGTACGCTTATATTTATGCACAGTATTCAATAAATAACATTTGCCTAATTTTTCTAATCCTGTTATTTTGCTATTTATGAGTCCTAAGGTTTCCATCCTCTTTGTTATTGTTCCTTCTAATTGTCTTCGTGGTTATATTCTTGTAATTAAACAAAATTCTGCCTTTATGTGCACAGCTCTATTGCGGCCTAGTTTTACTAATATTTTGATTATCAAGTCTGGTATCATTCTATAATCTTGCGCAATACGTGCTTATCCTGAAAAACGAGTCCTTCCCATGTTTGATCAACAATTAGGGCTTCGCGATTCCATTTTTTAACTTGTTTTTCGATTTGTTTACTTATCACTTCGCTGTTCTGTTTTCAATAGGTGTTCACCCCCTATAAGGTAATTTCGTCTGCGCGTCTAGTTCATTGTTATCTCAACATTTTAGCTTTGAAGAATGAACTCAATTAGCAGACTTTGCCATTTTCATGGTGGTCTTTTGACTGCCAAGAACAGCCTTCGCCTGCAGGCCCTGGCTTTGCGTGAATTCAAGACTGGAGTGTCCCCCCTCAGGGCTTCGATGCGCTCCAGGATGGCTAGAATTCGTCAACAGGCAGAAAACAGAACGCCATTTTCTCAGACACAGTCTATTTGTGAGTTTTTTTTTCTGCCACTGCTATTGAACGGAGTAGTAGTAGTTGGAAACTTCGCGGCGTTTCTGTTTAACCTCCTTGTTGTAGTTTCTAAAACCCTTCACTTTTCAGAACGTAAATGTATTCACAGAAATATGCCAAGGTAACGGCATTCTCTTCTTGGTTATGTATTTAATGTGATAGGTCAGGGTGTTACTTATGTCTGGAAATCTTTTAGTAAAGGATTCCTCGTTTTAATCATTTTGTCATGTCACGAGTTGATTTTAAGGGTTTTATCGTTGTTGGATGAGAATACCCTCAATGTTCCTGGCAAACTGGACTAAAACTAAAATATAAGCATTCTTGTTGCAAGAAAACACCATCCTTCGTCGTATTTGTCTTATTCACGTCAACTGATTGCTTTAAGCTTGGGAATGTGGCCCATCCTAAGTTGAATGCCCATCGTAAAATCCCCCAAATCCTCACTTAGACGTTACTAACGGCGTCAAGAGCGAATTGTCGCTTGGATTTGCTTGTGGCTTAACTCAGTAGAAAAGGGGAGCTTTTCAGGTGTGTTCTTGGCCTGTCCACTTGGCCTTTTCCTTTCCGCGGATTCGGCGTTTCTGGACCTTCGTTGCATTCACAATCCAGGCCTTGATTACGGGGGCTTCGCCTGGCGCTACGGCAGAGTTTGATCTAGCCTTCTGGTGTAGATTTTCATTATGCATGGGGAGTAATCGAAGCTCTGAATTGTCCACAATCCTTGCCCTAGTGTTAAGCGCATTTTCACACACCCTCAGTCTAAATTAACCGCTTTTGCCGTCCAAAGAGAATTTTTTAGCCAAGTTCCCGTGACCAGTGGAACCCTCAAACCTGTTATCATGCCTATTTGTTCGAGACATTTGAGCACCACATTCCCATTCACAGCCATTGACGCGGGCCGCGCTGTGCTGCTGGGTGGCGCGGCACTGGGTCTCGGCGGTCTGTGTCTCTACGGCGTCTACGGCGCGGGGTCCGGCTCCAGCAGCCTCTCGGCCCTTGACCGCGCCGCTGTCTGGCCCGACTACGTGCGCCAGCGCATCCACTCGGTGTACGCCTACCTGGGCGGTGGCGCGGCTGTTGCCGGCGCCTCGGCTGTCGCTCTCGTGCGCTCACCCGCGTTCATCCGTGTCATGGCTGGCGGTGGACTGCTCGCGCCCCTGGCTATGCTCGCCGCCAGCATCGGTGCTGGCGTTGTTTGCCAGGCAAGTCTCTTCATTGCTCTGTTGGTTGTCCGAAGTTCGTGGTGCATCTTCTTGAGGCACGCCAAGCCGAAAATTAGCCACACTTTGGCAGCTCGTTCAGTTTATCACGCGCAAGTTTACCCTGAGGGTTTTAAAGTGCGTGTGCAGGTCGGTCGCAGGTGGGTGGGTGGGATGTCATGTGACCATGTGCGAGTGATTTACACCGATTTATGTAATCACTTTGACTTTAGAGTGGGTGCGTCTTGTCAGAAAAAAAGCACACTTTGGATAGCAACAGCGTTGATTTCTGGATTTCACATCAGTAGGTACAAACTGGTTCGAATTTATTAGTCCCTTTTTGACTGACGCCTGAGATGTACCTGAATTCTCGAATGGTATCGCCAACGGAGTAGTGTGGTAGTTTCCGAGTGGCCTCTCTTAGTTATGGACCTGTTCAGGGTAAGTGTCGTTGGGACCGAATACCAGTTACAGTACAACCGATCGCATTCAGTGTAATGTTGATCGAACCAGTCGTCATTCTGTACCACGTCTGCCCCCTAGATGATACCATACCCCGTCGACGGCAGCAAGTTCAACACTAAGCACCTCGCGTGGCTGGTGTACGCCGCGAGCCTCGGCGGCATTCTCGCGCCGATTTGCCTAGTCGGCGGACCGATACTCACCCGGGCTGCTCTCTACACCGGCGGCATCGTGGGCGGCCTCTCCGCTGTGGCCATATCTGCCCCGTCGGATCGTTTTCTCACGTGGGGTGGACCTCTCGCTATCGGCCTCGGCGTTGTCTTTGTCTCGTCGCTCGGTGCGTGTTTGTGTGTTTGACTAAGCAGCCTTTCCCTGATTTCTCAGGTTCTTTAAATGCTGCAGGTGGTAACGCTTTCGCAACGTTTTGAACTGTAGGCAGCATGTTTCTCTCACCAATGGGTCGTTTGGGCGCCGGTCTCTATGGCATCAGTCTGTACGGGGGGCTCGTGCTCTTCTCTGGCTTCATGCTCTACGACACACAGATGGTGATTCGCCGCGCGGAACAGCATCCTCCGCCGAACCGCATGATCTACGGATCCCCCGGCTTGGCTACCAGGCCCTTCGATCCAATTAACAAGTAAGGGCTTGAGTGTTGCCTTTAGGACACCTCTTTGTGTTAGTTGGGGGGAGGTGGAGTGCGACTCTCGATGTTTGGGCAACGTTCAGCAGGTTAAGTTCATCAGAGCTCCTGCAATTCCAGGTGAAAGTCAGGTTGCCTAGAGTTCTTCCAAGTGTATTCCTTTGAGGCAATCTGTCAGCCATCCATTCAGCGGCTCCAAGCCCCAACACATGTGTGAGAAGGCCTGAGTGTTGCAGCCTCCAGTAAAGGTCAAATTCACGAAATTGGTGTGTGGTTATTTGGCTAGAGATTATGACCGGTTGCGCAACCGCGTTTGATGTCTTTTTTTCTTGTAGCTCAATTAAAATCCTTTTGGATACGGTCAACATTTTTGTACGGATGGTTGCCATTTTCGCAGGCGGCAACAGCCGCAGGAAGTGAAGGACGTCGCGGACTGCAGCAGACGCCATCAGGGATTGTTTTTCACCCTCAAACCAAGATTTTGTCACTTTGCGTTTTCGTCCTAATTAAATCGCGTCCCTAATTTTCGCCCAGGCTCGCATTGTTGACTTGCTTTTTTCCTCGATGCTTTTTTGCGTTGCGGGTTGCGGTTACCGCCTGTTTTGGATGTGTGTGCGGAGTTGCTTCTTGTGACCTCTTCCCGTGCAGCATCTTCACGGAAACTGTCGTTAATGCTTGCCTCGACCGCATAGGTATCGCCCATAATGGTGGTGGCTGACTTAATGTCTTCAAACAATCTCGATTAAGACGTGACACGATGCTTATCAAGGTTCACTTTGGCGTATTGGTGTAGTTAGCTGCAAATCTGGTATTTACCAGTTTTCGCAGGTATTCAGCATTTGTCCTGCATTTTACACTTTCTATGACTAGATGTCTTTTGTTGGATACTTCCCTAATTTTTGATGGCAATCACAATTAAGGGATTGTGTGGTTCGAGAATTTGTGAACTCAAGTCCGGTTTTACTACTAGTCTCTCGAACTCGTTGTTCCCTGGCGTCACTGTTCTAGGGCCTTGGCATATCAGTTTACGATGTAGCGACTGCCTGCAAATCGGCTGTGTCCTCGTAGTTTACCTTTGAACCGCGACTACACACTGGTGTCTTGGAGTTTCTTGAATAAGCCCAATATTAAAATGAAAATTTCCTTCAAAAAATAATGGCTGGGTGTCTACTTTGAGGTGGGGGAGGCATGAATTAATCGAGTTCGGAGAAATTGAAAAGTTTTACATATCAGACAGACTGCAAAGATACTCTTTTGGGCGTGTTGATTTATCAATAGAAGTAATTATTAAGGCAGTGCTGCACCAACAAGGCTGATTCTACGCTACCCTCTTCTCACATTGCAATACATTATTGGTTATATAAGTACAAATCTGTTGGGGATCCAGCATTCCCCAGGACGGCTCATCGGGGGTTAGGATTTCGTCATTGTATGCACAGTGGGTGGGTCATCCGCGACACCCTACTGACTGCCCTATCCGTGCTAATCCACTTCACTCAACAGGTCACGGTCATCCTTGACTTAAACGTGAGTGAATTCAGCCAGATCACTCGGCCTTTGGCTGAGGCATTAAAAGCTCCCTGCACGAGGCCCTTCCTTGTCTTGCATTAGAATGGGAGGGTGGAGTGGCTGGTGTCTGATGAGGGATCTAGGGTACTGGTTATCTGATGGAGCGTGTCGTATTGGTTAAGGGGAGAACGTGACGAAATATTTTCTTGAAGGAATTTTTTGACCAGTTTTTAAGCGTCGCGTCATTCTTAGGCTTCGACAAGTAGTGCTTTCGTTTGAAAAATGTTTTGCTGTGCTGTTGTGGATTGAAAACCCTAAATTAAACAAGAGCATAATATGAACTCATAAAAATTATGCTAATCCTACTAAAAACACAATTGACCTCAAATTTCCAATTATGGTAAAACAGCAAATCGGAAAAACTGAGTAGCCAATGTTTACAGCAAAAACCTAACAAATTATTGCACAATTTGCGACGTCATTTTAGTGCTTTGATGTAATAGTTAAGAGCATTCAAATAAAAGTCACACAGTTAATGTGTTTAAAGTGAAAAATGCTCTGATTAAATGCTGGGTCCAAGAATTTAAGATATGTTCGACACTGAATAAAAGTGTACTGTTCGTATATATATGCATTTTCATCTGCGCATAGACCCAGGCTTATTAGCAGTGCAAACTTTTTCTGTGATTCGTAAGTAACGTTTGATTGGTTGTATTCACTTCTACCATTTTTAATAGCAGGGTTTATCTGATGACTACGTAAAAATAGTGCCAGTGATATTGAAAAAGGTGAAGAACCGAAAGATTTATTTCATATTTTAATGGCTCATTTTCCCATAATTTAATATTAGCACTCGTTTAATTTTTCGATAAACTGCAAATGATAAAAAGTAAGGTGTAGGATGATTCTCGTTTTACCCCAAATCAAATTTGGACGCTATTTAATTACTAATTGCTCCAACGAATCAATGTTAAGCATGGTAAAGCCATAAAAGCCTAGTTATATTAGCCTGAGCGATCAATCTGTGCTTTGGTTCTTCTTGTGGTTTATAAGTGCAGTTCATTTGATACTGTCACTTGTTGTTGGAACTACTATTAAACCTGAATTATTTCCTTAATGTTTCCTCTTTTACGGGAGGTAAAATATTTGTAAAATATTTTCCTGTTATAGGTTTTAAATTACGTTCACTATTAATCTCACGTCAAATTGTGAATTGATTAACATGTTTTTTGGCTAAGCGTGTAATTTTTTTGGCTTTCGTGAATTAATTAGCTAACAAATTTTTAATGGATATTATTCCCCTATCCACTAGAAAATGAATTTTAACACAGTTACTCTTGAAAACTTGCCTTCGCACATCTTAATACTCTATATGACATATGCTTATGAGTCCAAAATCAGCATACCTAGGATTTTTTGGCATTCGCGTAGGTTCGGCAATTTACTTTGGGCCGTTTCTTCCCGCACTGTCTGCGTATTAATTGTAATCGTCTTCTTAAACCGGTCTGTGAAGTCCTTTATAGTAGACTGTACAAATAAATGCGTCTTTTTCCCATCTAAACGTCTTTTTTGACTACTTTAAGCGCACTTGTGTTAAAAATATTCGTTTCCTTCCATTAGGTATTTCTTTTTAACCTTATAGATTTAATCAACATGCTAATACGGTTGGTTAGTGCCGTCTTAAACCGTTTTCTCGGTCAATACGTAGAGAATCTAGATACCGAACGTCTTTCATACAGCCTTGGCTACCAGGGCAACGTCATCCTTACTGATTTACGTTTAAAAGAAGATGCTCTGAGTCACCTTTTGGGTCTACCCTTACGACTAAAAGCAAGCCATATCGCCCGTGTCAAACTGCACATTCCCCTGACTCAACTTCGATCACAGCCATGGTGCATTACCATCGAGGACGCAGAGTTAGTAGTTTACCCTAACGGTGAGGATGATCATAATGCAACTGCTTCTACTACGTCCGATCTTGGACCCACGGACGAAGCAGATCCTGACGAGATTCTGAGAGTTCGCAGGAGGGCATACTTGGATCGTCTCGAGTCGCGCTGGTGGCAAGTTGTGCAGCAAGGTGGTCTTGTGGGCGCCGCAGGAATCGCATCACCCACTGACTCCTCATGGTGGTCTTATGGCGTCTCCCTTGTCTACGGTATCGTCAGCAACCTCCACGTGGAGATACGCAATATACACTTTTACTTTGTTGATGAAAAAGGAGTGATTACGGGAAACAGAAAACCCTCATTTTCTTGGGGTATCCTACTAGACAGGATGACTGTGCAGGCCACCGATGAAAATTGGGTATGTTCACTTTCGGATGGAGGCTGTAGAGTGCCATTTGGCTCGAATTTTTGCTAACAGTTATCGGTCGTTTTTAGAATCCTTCGAATCGATCATCAGAGCAGCAAATTGAATTCAAATCGATTGATATTGTTGGCCTTAGTGTGTACTGGCTGGAGAAAGTAAGTGCTGTCCCACCATTGCCCCGGTGTTGGATTTTTTCATAAATCGCGATCGATATCCGACTACCTTTTCCCATTCAGTCTGATCGTCAACGACATCACCTGATTCCACCAAGTCAATTTTCAATTCACTTACTCCGTCGCACAACGCCAGAGCCCCTAACAAGTGATGAGACAGCGCGCATCGAAGTTGATGCGAAATTGGAGTCATTGAATCTGGATCTTTCTAAAAGAGCTCTTGGGTTCTCGTACAAATTGATCAAGTACTTTAAAAACCACTTGACTCCTACTCGTCGGCCTAGACTGCGACCGTCTAAACAGTAGGTGTTTGGCACTTTAACTAACCACAAATTCCCCCCAGACCCTCGGCTTGGTGGAGGTACGCGGCGTGCGAGCTGGTGCCTGGTTTGAGGAAGCATCTAAGCCCTCGCCAGACGCTAGATCTGGACCATCTGGCTGACGAAGCCTCGTTGACCAACCGCTACGTACGGGCTTACGAAGCACACCTTCTACAGGGACTTGGGATCACCGCGACAACAGGGGTGGAGGCGTTGGAGTCTTTGGAGGAGCGTATGTCTCTTGAACGTGTTGCGCTTCTTCGCCAGGTTGCTATGCAACGCGCGGCTTGTCAACTGAAACAACATCAACCAATCGTGGTGAGTTTTCGTCAATGGTCCTTCTGGTTCTTGCTATTGCCCGCGTATTTCTCAGGCATATCTGTTGTTTCTACACATTTTCATGCTTATCCCTAAAAATCTATCACGCATTGTCTGGCATTGTAGTTGGGGTGAACTGATTGGCGCACAAATGGATTTTTTGTACCTAAAGGTTAATCGCTGTGTTGTGAAAAAAGTCCCAGTGTACGCTTTGCTCCTAAAACATGAGTTGTGATTTTGTACACTTGACGCAGGAGTCTGTCACTAGAGACTGTGAACAGTGTTATAAATGGCATCGTGACCAACAGCATCAAGCATTATTCCTTGTCTGAAATTCTCATGAAGTTTAAACTCATTTAACTCTCAACTTCCCAGTTTCTGTTCATGTTGATGCAGAATCTCCCCTTGTGACTTGTGAATTTCGTGAATGTAATGACCTATCCTCTCAGTCTGAATCTTCAGAAAATTCAACCCAAAGCAACGTTTATTCTGCTGAGTGTACGACTTAATTTGCGCAGAACTTACAGCAACAAACAAAGAACTTGCTCCTGGGTATAGTGTCCATTGTCTTCAGGTAACGCACGGGTGCCGTCGCGAAAGTAACTTACAGGCTACGAGGCGATAACGCCGTCGAAGGATTTACGCACATTGAACTGTACAAACGGTTGTTGGAAGGGGGGACAAGTCTGGTGAATATGCCACGTGTCGCAGAACTTCGCATCAGTATTTCATGAGGGTCTTCTGAGTCGCTAAGCAAGCAACGTGAGGTGGTCGAGCGTTGTCAAGTAGGCGCAGCTGTAGCATGAATTGTCTGCTTCCTTGCCCAGTAAATGGCCTTTTCTGATCAAGCTCTTTGCTCACTTTGTTCAACTGTCGGCTGTACCGTTGCGCAGTCACCGTCTGACGACCAGTTTCCAGTCGTTTGTAGTAAAGTACTCTCTTCACGTCCCGCCACTTTCTTCAAGTTGATGTCCTGGGTCGCCTGCGATCTACCCACGATTCTACGTTTGGAATTCTTGGGACAATAAATGCACTCTTCATCGCTCCTCACAATTTCCCACAGGAAGTCATTTTTTGCCGGCGGGCAAGCAGTGAAAGGCACGTGCTCATACGTTGACTTAGGATGTGTTCGGTCAGCACATGTGGGGAGGGGAGCCAAACTTTGAAAATTTTCCCATTTGATGGTCCTAACGCCTTGAAATAGCTCCTTGGGTGATAAGTGACTGTGCTGCTACAAGCCGCTGTTGCGCTGGCGTTGAGTCTTCATTCAATAGAGCCTGCAGCTCCGCATCTTTAAACTTTCCAGAGCGCGGTATTTGTTCTATTTTTAATCTCGAGGAAAGAAGGCGCAAAAATTAGGTCATACATCTAGCACACACAGACCCGCATCAATTTTGTTGCAATGCCGGCGCATTACAGAGGCGAGAACGCAACCAACCGCCCGCGAACCCACCGTCACAGTCCTGGTGGCCGAGCTTCCTTTCTGCGGGTGCTGCCACCACCACCTCGGCGTCGCCTCCACCTGAGTCCGCCGACGACGAAGGCGACGCGCCGAGGCCCTGGCGCCTCTGGTGGTGGTTCTCCGCTGCGCCACCTGTCGAGAAGTGCGCGGAGGAGAAGGTGGACACGACCAACTCCGAGGCCGCCCTCATGCTGCTCAACGAGCTTGTCGCTGCCCAGGACGTCGGACAGGTGCTCACACGCGACCGTCTCTTCTGCAAGGTCACCTGCTGCGTCGACCGGTTTCGCATGGCGCTGGACGATCAGGCCGTGAGTTGGTGGTTGCTGGTTTTTGTCTTGGGGTCTCTTTGTTCATGGCTCATCTTCTCAGGGATACCATCTTTTGAAGTGTGTTTGTGTGGCAGTGGTTTCGGTGAATGGCGTCACGAGGACCTTCTAAGGTGTTCTTACAACGCCACCATCAACCTAGTTGCCAACGGGTTTTGACGGGTGTGAGGTGAACACGTCATAAGTAGACCTGACAAGGCTTGCGTGTGGTCCATGTTCGAGTCCCGTTGCTTCCACTCTCTTGTTTAGTTGTCCAATCACACTTACCGAAACCAACTCCTACATGGACGCGCGGTGTTGTCGTCCATTAACTTCGACGCGAACCACGTCTGTTTAATCATTGGTCAATGTAAAGGCGTCAAAATGTAATTCTCAGAAAAAAAAAAGTACCACAAAGCACTCCTAACCCACTCGCTGTTTAGCCGCTCTGCAGCTTGACCGCGGACGATCTTCGTCTCCAGATGGAAACACGTCCGCGCCAGGAGTCGCTGCTCTTCAACGCCAGCTTGCACTCCCTCGTGGTGAGCGACGAACGCACCCGTCTAGGGGGACGTGTGCAGCCCCTTTTCCCAGCCGTCATATCCCCCCAACCAACCTCAGGTGAGAGGCCCTCCGATTCCACTGCGGACCTCTTTTGGCTGGAATATGCCACTGGACAACCCGCGTCCGAAACTCCTGCAAGGTACCTTGAATGCGCTTCTCTTGGGGAAAATTGTTGGCGAATGAACCAAAATTAAACAAAATTTTAATTGGTTGCTATGGGATGCGTAACGTTGCTACCATCACTACGACGCTTAGTGTGTGGGTTAGTGGTTCTCGTAAGCCGTCTGTTATGACCAAAGTCGGGGTTGTAGATTGTATAAACCTTGTATAAACCAATACACCGCGCTCAGAGAGCCAATGCGTAAACCGCACGTTTGCAGTGCCAGACCAAAGACACGACCCTGTAGAACGAACGTTTACTCTCAGCCAAAGGCCGAGCAACGTGTCGAAATGCTTTTGGGTGACCTTGACCCGATAGGAGCTGTCTGTGATTGGTTGAAGTCCCCGCTACCTTCGATGTGGGTTGCTTATCGATGCCTAATTAGGCGTCTCTTGGTCTGCATTCACTGTCTTCTTGTCTCCGCAGTTTGCGAATACGAACAGCCCCGCTGCGCGTCATCTGTCAGCCCGAGCTCTTCAACGAGGCCGTGAAGTTCTTCGAGGCCGCTTCCAGTGGATTCTCCAACCAAGCATCGGGTACGCCCACCACCTATCTGCCTGTCGTGTCTCACTGGCGCAATCGAACCAGCCTCAGTGGACTTTGTTCGCTCCTTTTTTTACATAGTAATTTGCGATTTACGGCCCATGGTGTGTTGGAGTTGATTTCTCAAGTCTAGCCTGACTCACTTCTGCGTAGTGCTCAAGTGCTTGTGTGAGTGTGTGTGTAAGCCGTCTGACGATGGCGTGTCGTCTCACGACGGTTCGGTGTATTATGTTTTTAAGGTGACTGACTTAATTTCTTGCAGATTTTTTCATCGAGCCTACATTTATACTGAAAGTGGAAATGTTTTGGCGGTCTTTTTTGTGGTTTTTAAATCGACAAGTCTGCGTGATTTACATAACCCTCTACGATGACAGAGTAGGTGGTGATTACTGGTGGTAGCAGCAGCAGCAGCAGCAGCAGTAGCAGCAGCAGCAGCAGTAGCAGCAGCAGCAGCACACTCGATGGCATTGCGAATTCCAGCGAGGCAAAATGCTACCAAAGCACAGTGGGAATCGATTGGTAGTGTTCTTGGTGCCGGCGTTGTGTCTTGTGAAACTGGTACAAACGCTTTGGAAGCAGTGATTTCAATCTTAGTGACCAGCCGCGCTCCGGACGGTAGCCTTGAAAGTTTGGCGGTGCGGAATCGTAAACCCTACTGGATGAAGACTCAACGCAAATATGAAAAATTCAAACTTTGCGGGTTGCACTCTTACGAATTCCTGGAAAGTGTTCGTCAGACGGTAGCTGCTCAACGCTACAGTCGACAGCTAAAGGAATTCAGCGAAGAACTTGATTAGAAAAGGCCATTTACTGGGGAAGGAAGCAGGCAAGTCACACTGCTGCTGTTGCAGGACAACACTCTACCACAAGTGGCATAAACAGTTCCCAAAACGCTTCACGATGTGCGTAAATTCGTCGGTGATGACTTTGTTGCCTCGAAGTCTACAAGTTTCTTCCACGACAACATTCGTACATAACGTGAGAGATGGCGTAAGGTCATGGCGAACGATGGACACTGTTTCCAAGATTAACTTCGTTGTTCTCAATTTGCATAAATTTGTTGAAAAATCTGTAAAAAATTAAGTCATACACCACGGTACTCGATTCTGCTATTTCGCTAGCCCATTTAAACCCTCAGGAGACGCGGACTAGTGGCTCGTGTCCTGCTGCGTCGTCTACTTCGACGCCTCGGGGTGTCGAATTCAGTGCGTGTTTGATTTTAAAGCCTTAGGTCGAGTCCAGGAGAGTGCCTACGACACCATCAAGTCACAGACGAAGGCCAATTTGCGCGCAGCACTGCACAACGTGGAGGCCGCAGACGAGTTGCAGCAGGGGCTGGATTTCGGCAGACCAGAGTCCCCCAGTGCGAGGCGTGGAGCTCCGCCGTCCACCGCGCCGAGTCTGAGTCTGCACCTCGACATCGCCGCACCACGAATCCTGCTCCCAGAACGCCTCTGGCCGACGCCGCAGGAGGAGGTGGCAGAGGCTGCGTGTGGACCACCACCCAGCCTGCTTGGAGTTATTTGTGATTTCGGGCGCTTTCGGCTCTCCAACTGGGACGCGGAGTCGATTTCCACCGGCGAAGTAAGTCGTCGTCGTTAGCCTCCCTAGTTTCCCTCCCCCCCGCTTCGTCTTTCATTGCGTTTTTGTTTTGAACGCGTTCCAGGCGGAAGAAAAGGCAAAAGCTCCAGCCAGGAGCGTTGACTCCGTTGGTGAGGAAGATGATGACACCGAAGAAGATGAATCAGATGCCTTTGAAACGCCCTGTGGAACTCCGGTTGCCTCGGACTCGGAGTCTGTGTAAGTTTTGTCAGGGGCATCCGCCTCCCATTGCATTGCCGTCTCTCATTAGTGCAGTCAATCAATTAAGCGAAATCCCTCGCTCCACCACCACCACCACCACCGCCGCCGCCGCCGCCACCGCCACCACCACATCACATCGCAGACAAACACATGACCCCGTGCGCAGGGCTTTTATTGTCTCAGCCAACGAGTAGATAGAACGATTTGTGCATGCCGTGGGCGACTTTGATTAGACGAATCAAGTAGGCTCAACCGAATGTAGTGAGATGTGATTGGCGACTGGCAACCTTCCCAACACTAACCCACACCAAAAGTGATGCAGACAAGTGTCTATTAGTTGTGTTGTTGCTGTGTCCGTGGCAAAGTTAATTATGAGCGGTGTGGGTTGTCGTGGCGTCTTGTGATCGATGCATAATTTCGAAAACTACTTCCAAGTAAGGATAGGATCGCCAGCGTTTCGCTATTGGTGGCACCTATTAAGCCTAGTTAATGCGCCAGTTCATGCAGTTATGAGGTTCAAGGTCGACGTTTCGATCGCGGACATTTCAAATCAAGGCAAAAGTTCATCCAGTGAGGGAATTTTCATCGAGCTACAACGTCGTCCTGTTCTGAACGCGACCTTGGAGAGAGGTAGTGGGCTGAAACAGTGTGCTCCTGGTATCAGCCATTTGGTTTTGTGACAACAGCTCGACGAATGTCGTACCTTGTTTCTATACATTTTACGCCGATTCGACTAATGTCTGCCTAAACAAGAAATCGCCAAAGTATGCTTAACCGTTCGTTGGTTTTCGGCTGAAACGTTAAACTCAACACGCAACGGTGATCATCTCTAGTTGACCCTGTGAGCCACCTTGACACGCCGTTTGACCAGGTTGAAATTATGAAACCAGTTGTAGCCCAATCTGCGGCTCGGTATGAAACACACAACCATTTCTTTCGACACGCGTCTCATATTTCCCTTGAGAAAATCGTGGGGCTTGCGATAGTGGTGTGGTGGTTTTGACAAGTTGCACTTTTAAGCACGCACACACGTATTTTGTGTGTGTGTGTGTGTGTTAGTTTTAAGCAAGAGCTTACCTTCTTAAGGCCATCGCCCACTGTTGCACACAAACGAAGGCTCTCTCTCCACAGACGCCGTCCGCCGTTTCAGCGCCAACGACGCAGGCTCTACGAAACATACCTCCTTGAATTGGACCAACTGCGCATCCTCGCGGGCCGCCTCGACGTGCTCCAAGCCTCAGCATTTTGGCCTGACTTGCTGTCGAAAGGGTCAATTCCATCAGGAGGTGGGCACAACTTCGCTTGCTGTTCTCTTGTTTTCTCCGGCGACATGATGACTCACCGTTCCGCTTGCTATTTCAGCCAATCGTCTGCACGCCTCGGTGGTCGCCTCTCAGGCTCACCTCGTGGACCGCTTCAGTCTGGCGATCTGGATCACGCGTCGAGTAGTTCGCATGGCCGACATACCATCAAAGACGAGTCTTTCCAATTTCACCATACCTCCCGGTGTTCCCAGCGACCTGCCGGGTCTCCTTGTGTGTCTGGAGCAGCGCCAGTGCGTGCTCCGCCTGTCCGATGTCAAGGTTGCCGCCATTCGAAGGTGTCTCGCCGCGGTCGCCTCAGCGTCGACAGAGAAAAGTGAAGCGTGCGATTCGCGACCGCGACCACAAGCCCCGCCAGGGCGGTTACGCCACTCGTCAACTCTTCAACGACGCCATCGACAACGATGCGTCTCTGCGGGGGGCACGTCTTCACCGAGACGGACCATATTACTCACCTTCAGGATGTCGGAGCTCATTCTGCAGCTCGACTCGCGAGGCAGGTCTAGTCGTCTCGATTTGTTACCTCTCTTGTCCGGCTTACCGTGCGCTTGCATGCTTCCTCCACAGGTCGTCCACTGGCTGAATGTCGTCTGGGCTCAACTGCTGCGCGATTCGCCCGTTCCAAAGACGCCGATCACAGCCTCACACGCTACGACATGTGTATGCAGGTCCATAGCCTCACCGTCGCTGACGCTCTTTGTGGTCTTGGAGGGGACTTTGACCTCCTGGCGGCGTCTCACCGCGGTGTCCGGTACGCGCCTCGGTTAAATGTTTATTACTGGCTGATCTTTCCGTGTTCACCACTTTTGTTGCACTTTGCGTAGATTGGACACGCTGTCCGGCAACTTAAACGTCACGTCTACGCCAAGGAGTGAGCAGTCCTCGCCGAGAGTTCACCTGCCCAGCCAATCACAACCTGCCAGCACTCCACAGCCGTTTCTTGACTCCATCGACGACGATACAGGTTGGTGTTTCTTGTCGCGAATCGCGCTCTCGTTCTCTTGTTTTTCTTTCGCCTTCTTTTCAAACGCTCTAAAACCATTTAGGTTCCTCAACCGCGCTTATTCGCGTGGATTATTCCCGGTCGTGCATCACGTCAGAAACTGCCGTCTCCCAGCAGAACTCGAGACGAATGGACGTCAAGTTCCGCCATCTGGATCTTCTTGGTAAGTTGTGCAGACAACGCCGGAGTCTTCGCCTGTCCACCATTGTCCCCATCCAACGCCAGGTCAAGCGTGTAAGCTACGCGCGTTTGGTGATCCCATCTGAATTTACCTCTTGCAGGCAACCTAAACACACTGCTAGAACTCATCTCCTTCGTGCGATACGTCACACCGGAGAGTGAAACCACGACGACATTGAGCTCCGCGTCTTCGGCCAACCCATCATCAGAATCTCCGGACACTAATTCAACCGTAATTGACAACAGTAGTAGTCTCGAGATGTCGATTAGCGTTGAACGTCTTAGTCTCGTTCTAATCCATGTCACTGAGCTTCCAAAGCCTCACCACCAGATGGACTGGGATGAAGACGAGAGGACAAAGACGTCGCCACCACAGGCCACCGCCGAACGTCTAGCAACCATCACCTTGCTCGGCGCGCTCTTCAAGTCACATGCCAGTAAGCCCTGTTGACCAATTGTGGAGCATCTTTCCCAAACGGCTCTTTTCATTGGCTCCCTTGCCCTCCCCAAGGTCGCGGCCTGACTCAACGCTTCGAAGTTAGCCTCGCCGGACTGCAGGTGCTCGATCTCATGGGCGTGGGTGACGCGTCATTGTCCGGCCCGCAGCACCGCCACATTTTCGCTGCCGGCCAGTGTCTAGACCCCGAACTGCCCGACGACTTCGCCTCGGTCGGACAGAAACCCGTCTTCACTGTGTCCGCTAACCGAGAGGCCTGTTTACTGGGCTATCACATTAGGGTGGGCATTCATTCATTCATTCATTCTTGTCAACAGTTCTCCGACTCGGGAAGATTTTGTTTACCACCGTCTTTCTGCGACCCTCAGGCGGAGGTTTCCAGTCCTGTCTACGTGCACAAGCCTCGCACTCTGCACGAAATCTCCTCGTGGTTCTCCCGCCTCTACCACTGGACCGCGGTGGTGGGAGTGCTTGCTCAGAAGCTCAAAAATGTCGCCACGCGACAGGTCGTGGAGGCTCCGGCGGCGTCGCCGTTCGCCAGCTTCCGAGCGACCTTCGAACAGCCGGTTGTGGTGTTCCCCGCCGCCGCGACCTCCGCTCGCGTCCTCATCGCCCGCCTCGGCCGACTCACTCTGACCAGCAGCGGACCCCATCTGGTGGAGCTGTCGGTGGCCCGAGCGAGTCTTGCTTCGCTCGATGTCGTCGAAGGCATCCCGCTTGTGCGCGGCACCTCGCAGACCGTGAAAGCCATGCTCACGCTTGCTCATTACCTCGGTCTGGTCACCTCGGCGGCAGAAGTCGCCGTGCTGGAGGACATCTCCGCTGACCTCCATGTATGCAACACTTGCGTTGAATTTCCAGCATTCCTACTGTCTGAGGTTCCCCTCGCATTTTCAGGAGTCACCTGATCATCTGATTTATGTGATCTCACGCCCCAGACATGTTGTTTGTACGGACTTCGGTTCAAATCGCTGTGGTGGCTTGTCTATTTAATTAGCTTACAAGTTTCGAGTACGAATCACTGCTCCTTACCGATGGAGCAACCCACTTAGTCTGCTGCTTTCGTATTGGTTACTTACCAGCAGGAACCAATCAGAAAGCAGGTTCTCCCATTGCCACAACATCCAATTAGATTCGTGATGTGACGCGGATATTGGTTTTACGCGGTGTAGTTGTGCAGGCTGTATGATGTAATTCTCCCCGCCCCACTTTCTCCCTAGTTATCGCGTCAGACAACACCAAGGAGTTGGTCACAGTCCACGAACCCCGGCGTGTTTGATTGGCCGGCTGGCTTTGACGCGGAGGCACCGTTAATTCCGTTCGCGGACACCGATCCTGTGTTGATCGCAGGGCCTTCGAAGGAAACCTGGGTTATGGTCGAGGCTTGCCTTGTTCAGCCTTTGCACGTGTGCCTCACCAAGATCGTCTACCAACAACTCCTACAAACCCTGGATAACCTCACATACGACGACGACGACGACGACGCCGACGGTGGCTACAGTGATGGTCATTGTGCGGCGTCTTCTGCAGCAGAACTGACGGAGGTATGTCAAGTTGTGTCTTCTCTGTACTTGGCGTGGCGCATTTGCTAATATTTGTTGGCATTTTCCCTCGACAGAGCCACAGAGCCGCTGAGGGCTTCTACGACGACGACTCCTCCTGGCGACCGCAGGCCACCCCGCTCTTCGCGGTGCGCTTCAGGATGCCCTACCTGGTGGTGGAAACGTTCGCTGACATGAGCGGTGAGGCGCAGCCCGTCGGCCTGACGCGTCTCACTCTAGCCGACTTCTTCATCACCGCCTCGAAGTCTCCTCGCCTCGTCGGAGGTCTGACGCGCATTGAAGCGAGCCTTGCCAGTCTGTTGTTGGAGAACATGTTGCCCGGCGACGCGGCTTTAGGTAGGCCTCTCCCCTCCCTACATTTCACATCTTTCTCCTATTACGGTCAATCTGACGCTACTGTGCCCTGTAGATGGCACCAACGAGAATCGTTACCTCCTCTTCTCTCACCAGTCTCCATCATCATCAATGGAACGTCGTGGAAGGCTTCGACGTCAGCGTCGTCTGGCCGATTCTTGTCCAGACGTTCGTGGGACACCTTTCAAAGCGTTTTTCCAGCACAAGACAACAGGCGTCGCCGAGCGCTTCCGAGGCCCACGATGGAGGAACACCCAGTCCTTCACGGACCCCCGTTCTGTCGGCGAAGAGGTCGTAGCGAAGAGGGGCGCAGGATTGAGGCTGAGTAGCAAGCGAAGGGTGCGTAGCAGGGCAAACGAGCGTTTCGAGTTAACACGGATTGATGATTCTCTCTGTCCACTTTTAGCGTTCTGCGTCGATGGACGCCGGCGGACAGGTTTGTGCACCGACGAGAGTCGGCGCCGCCGGGGCCGTGGGTGGACGACAGTTTGTTCGGATTCGTGTGCTCCTGGTGGACCAAGGCAGCCCCCTCTTCTCCACAAAATACCAATCTGTAGGTTGAGTTCTTAATCAACCTGGGCTGCTAGCCAGTGACACACTAGTTGACGTTTTCTTGATCGTTGATTGGATGGCTCAAGGTAATAAAGTGACCTCTCTCGAACGTTGATTGGATGGCTCAACTCAGATGAGTTTTGATGCCTTTACTGTTCATATTACTTTGTACACACATCAAAGCGGCTGGTTTGTTTGTGTACATCAGGTGGGGAAGCGTGATTCAGTGGTAAAGTTCCTAGCCTGAAAGGTTCGCCAAAACCACTCGCTCATTCATGGACTTTCTTGCCGTATGTCCAAGGTCATCGGTTTGGCTCTAATCCATGGTAAATCGTGTGTGTCAAGGTCATTGTTAATCCATTTAAACGCTAATCGATCTCGAACAACACACCATGGTGATCCTTCAACACCTACACACGTCTAGTAACCGCTGAAGCCATTTCCATTTTGCGCAATTGTTGAAATAGCTTTGAAAACACCACCAAGTCCCACATGGATGAACTTTGGGGGTTGATTTCTTCCTTTAGAAGCGGCGGTTCGTCGATGTTGACTTCTCCTCACTCACCTGTTACCTCAGTCTCCACCCGTGGGTGCTTCTTCTTGATTTCCTCAGCGTCGGCTCACCCATCACAGCCTGTGACGAATTCGACATTGAACCGGTCACGAAATCGCGCGCAAAACTAGGTAGTGGGTGGTGCATGTACTACTTAAATTCTGTTAGTAGTAATGTCATTCAACCAATTATCATTATGGCAGACGAGGTGGACAAGGCCATGCAGACTGGTGGTGACTACGAGACTACAGTGACGACACTCAACGTCTCCGAATTCTCCCTCCTTCTCGACACCGCTGTGGATAGATCTCAACCACCTGAGCACCTGCTCCGTGCTTCAGCCGCATCGCTGCACCTTCACTTGACCAATTATAGTCGTCCTATCGCCGCTGGTGGTGATTGGATGTACCTTGACGGTCGTCTTGGTGAAGTGTTGGTGAGTGGCTCTAAGGTGTACGAAATCTCGAATCGTCGTTCACGCCCGTATCATACGATTGGCTGAACAGTGACCAATAAAAATCGAGAGAGTGGTCTACAGGAACCAATCAGTTTGAACCAAACCTCGATTGATTCCAACATCGAGTCCCACTAAATCTTAATTAAATCCACTTTAGGTTGAGGACTTGTCGCACACGGGCAAGCTCTATGGGCAGCGGTTCGTTACCACACCGTCGAGGGTTGGCGGCAGCGATAGCAACGAGAACGTCGGCTTCCTGTCCTTCCGCCTCACCAAGTACCAGTTGCCCGACCCCGAACTGTCTCGTAGGACGGAAGACGGCGTGTTGCGCCTGAGATTGGGTCCGGCGTACTACGTTCACACCCAGGACTTCCTCGTCACCTCAATCGATACCCTGGACCGCTTCCTGCAGTATCAGGACCTCATGAATCGCGTGAGGGCTTCGTCTGCAGGCTACAAGGCACGCACACCGCGCAACTATGTCGCTTTCTCTCTTCTCCTTTTCCCCCCACGTGTCATTTAACTCTTCCTTTGTCTGTCAGGTACGTCAACGCGCGCCGCTGTCAATGCGTCTCCGCTTGGACGTGGAAGCTCAGGCGCCGATTGTCGTGCTTCCGGTTTCTGCTGCCAGCGACGCTGCTCTCGTCTGCGACCTCGGAACCCTCACTGCGGTCAACGATTTCGTCTGGCACGACGACCCCAACATCGCCGATGATGAGGATGATGTCAAGGTAGCCGGTGGAGACTTTGAGGTGGAGAAGCAGCGGTGCAAGTACTGCGCCGAGAACTAGTGAGTGTGTTCTGCATCCTCACAGCCTTCAGCCCACTCTGCGTGCTTTGTAGAAGTGTATTTTTGGTGAATTCGACGTTTCGTGGTCTTGCACCTTGTCGAACTCTCTTTTTCCCCCTTTAGTGAGGAAGGTAGAGAACTCGGCCAAGACGACTTAATGACACAAAGCCACTGTCCAACGATGACGTCGTCAACAGGTTCGATTGGTGCTGTTCGCGTGTCCTTTGAAGGCATTTGAGCCTACTCTGACCACGCCTTTTTTGATTCTGTTCCGTAGAATCGCTCGGCACCGACGCGGAATCGGATGAGTCACCTTGCTTGCTCGATCGAATCCAGCTGACTCTCAACCACATCGAAGTCTACCTGGGGAAACGCCACGACGCCGACGGTAGGCCTCCGTAATGTCGTGCGGTTTCTCACGAAGTTTCCGTCTTTAGCCGATGGAGGCCTCTAGCAAGTCGACGATCACGTTTCGTGTGTTTGCCTTGCAGCTGAAGTCGTCGGTCGCGGGGTGCATTTCCGATGGTTCTCGATCCTGCCTGCCTCGCAGTCGCTCTTGACTGAGCCCTTTGGGCTCAGCGTGCGCGTGGAGCGGAACCTCTCAAGCGGTCGGCGTCAGCACGCCGCGCCAGACTGGCGTCTCTCGGCCCGTCTCCGTCTGCTCTCCCCTCTCCACCTCTCTCTGGACGACTACGCTCTCCTCCGCGGCGTCCTTTCCCACAATCTGGCCTCATCTCCGCCGGCGCAACCATCCACCAATCAGCTGCCGCCACCTCATAATGCTAGTCCCGTAAGCGTCGAAGACGATTAATAGTTGACAGTAACACCCATGTCAACCGATACTTAGAATCAATAGTTTATCCACCCGTTAGGCATGATGTATCATTGTGTGCGTGAGTGTGAAAATCGACCAATGAAAAGTTGGGATTAATGGCCAGCTACCAATCAGATTGAGGTACTCAGAGTGCTGCAGTTTAAGTGGGTAGATTCTCACAATTTACTATTACCTTATCGGCGTTCAGACTCGGGAGCCGTCTTACACCCGGAAACCGCACAAGGTCTTTGCCTTCAGCTTTGACCTTGAGGACGTGGCCATCTGTATGGCCGTGCCCAGCGATTGGCCGTCGTTGCATCAAACTACGGGGGATTCGCAGTCGCGCGCGTTTTGTCGCCTGGACCTCACGCGTTCACGACTCACCTACGACAGCTTCTCCTGCGGTCGTCGTGTCACCGATCTGTCATGCTCGGCTGCCACCTTCACGGACACACGTTTCACCGGTTAGTCGTGTCGCCTTCAAGAGTCACCAGGTCATTTTCGTGGCGAGATACAAGGCTCTACGGTGTGTTGTAGGGTGTGCGCAACCGCAGAACCTCTTCCCAAGCATTCTGTCAGCACTTACCACGCAGGAGTCGCCGAATTTGTCGCCGCAGTTCCGCGTGACCCAGGTGGTGGCGCCTTCGAACGGCAACGCCACGCATCCCTCCAACTCCTCCTGCATGACCTTCCACCTTCGCTCGATGCGCCTCATGCTCGCGCTGGACTGGCTTGTCGATCTGCACAGGTTCCTCACCCACCCCCCACTCGGCCCATCTTCACTCGGCTCCAGCACCAAGTCAGTGTTCTCTAATATTTACACATGCTCAGTGGCTAGTAAAGTGTCACACTTGGTTTTGTGAAGACTAGTTATTAATTCAACAATCTGTGATTAATCCACAGCTCACTGCGGCGGTCTTCAACCAATGCGACAACAGACAGCTGTCTGATGGAGGAAAATGCCCCACAGCAACCGCAAGGCACTTCAGATCTTCGAATCTTCACTGAGCAAACGGAATTCGTCATCATGGAGAACCCAGCCGAGTTAGACACGAACACGGTTGTGCTCACAGTGAGTCTTCACTTGGTAAACCCTGGTTTCTAGTTTGTTTTTATCAAACACCTGCACATGGGCTCTTCCTATTGGCCGTCTCTGGCCAATGCCATTGGCTCCTCGACCATGATTGGCTGATTACACACGATGAATTAATGATCTCTCCTAGGGGGCAATGTGTTTCCTGCTGCGATCGGGTGGGCTTCTGAGCCAGTCTTTGATGGTCCTCTGTCTCCACGGTGTTGGTGTGCACACGTTCGCGGGGTGTGTGGACAGTCGTGCGGTTATTATCGAACCGACTGACCTTGAGGTCCTCGTAACCCCCCCACCGCCCTCTCCCCGCGTCCACCACCAGCACAGCTCCCGCTCCTCCTCCTGCACCGGACTTCAGGTGCGTGCTCTCATTGGTAGTCGATTTTTTTCGCGTTATTGCTCTGGAAAGCCCAATTTTGTTTGTGTCATTATCACTAGGAGTTGGTGTCACCGCGAGCTAGCCTAGTAGTGCGAACCTCAACGCTTCGCACTCACTTCTCATACACCGACAGTCAGCTCTTCGTGGCGCTGCTGGATTCGCTCAGGGAGCAGGCCGCGTTCGCCTTCGGTTCCTCCGGTGAGTTCAAATTTGGCGCCGGACGTTGCTGTGGTGTGTTGTGCTCAATGTCGCGTTCTCATTGGCTACTCGTGTTTTACAGCAGGTCGCGACGCAGACTGCGTTGCGTCCGCCACGCTTGAGGCGCCACCACCACCACCACCACCACCGGAGTCTCGCGCGGTCCTCTGGCTGCGCCATCTCGTCGAACACCTCACTCCACACATCTCAAGCGTCGACGTGCGTCTCCAACTCCTCTTCTTTCACGCTTGCGTCTTCCAGACAACAGCTACATCTGTCTTTTTCTGCATCTGTTTTTTTTTAGTTCCAATCGGCGTTTTCGCTGTGTCTCATCGACGACTGCCTCGACGCTGACGTCCCATTGGCTGAAATCGTTGTGTCAGGTACATTTAGCCTTATTCACGGCGATCCACGTAACCAATCAACGCTTGGTGTCAGTACAGATGGTGTAGTGCTTCATCTTGTGGTCTTGTTAAGTCACTGAACGCGTATGTCTTGTTAGTTCGTGACTAAAACTGGATGCTTGTTCCGTTTCCGGTACATGTATGCAAACTCCGAGCGCGGATAATCGAACACAACTTTGTTGGCACACGATGGGCTTCTCACATGCGCTCTCCTATGCACGGTGCACGGGCCAATAGGAAGAAGGAGGGCAATGTGAATTCGAAATTTGGTGTGCGTAAACCGCAGTAGATAGTGAAAAATTAGCATACGCGCCAACTTTCTTAAAAGTAAATTGTCAGGCACAGGTGGGCGTCGTACTAGTGACTCGAACGCAATCTGCTAACTTGGTTAACTGAAACGAAATTCGCCATCTGCAGTTCATGTGTGTACAATTTTGTCCGAAATTCACTGATACGCTGTAAGACAACGCAAACGTCAAAAAATTTAAATTTGAATTGGCGCCCAGCGGGTGAATTAGGTTAGTAAAACAACTAGAGAAACAAATTAGTTTGGTTTCGATTTGGTGCTCGATATTTGAAACATCTGAATTATCGCCCCACGAGCTCTACAGGTGGGTAACAGAGGCTTCTACGTGTGTCCGTCTTCTTGCGCAGACATTTCGCTCAAGTGGAAGTTGACGGG
>UXSR01000429.1:0-34648 GCA_900604375.1 Mesocestoides corti
TGTAAGCAGCCAACCAGAGAAGGACACAACTGAGGTGCAGTATATAATGAGCGGCGTGGCCAGCATGGTGTACTCGGATGGAAGGCGCCTGACGCATGACTCTGGTTCGTGATTGGTCAATAAAGCCTGTTCCGTTTTACCGGTCTTCTTCCTAATAGTGCTTGGGTATTCTACATTAGTTACGTACGAGAAGGCAGACATATTGGCCCACACCGACCTCAGTCACTCCTCTGTTTATATGCAGTGAAATGGCATGAGATGAAGATTTGCATTTACTTAAGACAAATGGGGACTATGAACTCTATGTAATGAGTGGGGCAGCCTGCGCAGAAGACTCGCATGGAAGGCATAAACTTACTTTTCCAGCTTGTGGCCGGCTAATATAGTCTGACTTATTGTATCAGTTTTCATACTAGCGTTCTGGTATTCTCCAGTAGTACCGAACTAAAGAATTGACATATTGGATTACACCATGCTAAACCAGTGCTTTGTCACATTGCGTTTCAATGGTCTGAATTGAGGATTATCAACTAACCTGAAACTAAAACAGATGAGGAGCAGCATATAAAAAGGTGGCCTTGAGAGTGTTGTAGAGTGGTATTGATTGGAAGTGATGAGAGTTTCAGATTTCTACTTATTTGTTAATGACTGCTTTTGCATCGGTCGTCTCCATTATAGAGCTCGGGAATTTTGCAGAAATTATTTACTAAACTGTGAAATGAATTGCTGACTCTATTAACAGTCATTAGAAATCATATTTAGCTCGGCCAATGCCCCTCATCTATGTGCCAAAATATCTAACAAAAAACTATAAAATATATTTTCCAAAAAATCATGCACCAAGGAGTACTCTGGTGGATGGCTGAATATATAGTGTCCTGCCCAGTGGCATAAAAATAAAACATGCCTCTTTTTAAAACGATCTATAAATACTAGAATCAAAATGCATATATTAAAATCGTGTAAGCTTATATTATTAAAACCCGAGAAATTAAAACGAGTACAGTGACAAATAGGATGTAAACCTACATTAGCAAACATTTAAAAAATTATAAAAATTTCAGTGACGCTTAAAAAAAAGCACAAGATATCTTGCGGTAATTGAGCTGTCACTCAATTGTCGAGTGATGGTTTTGCATTCGACTAGGCGGAAGAATAAAGACCGATAATTACCCCATGCCTTCATGAGGCAGTTCTATACTTCAGTTAAGAGTAAGACCAGCTGCAGTGCGAAACGATTTACTTGTTTCCGGCAGTACAACAAAGGAAATGCAATTTTGGCCATCGAAATACTGTGTAATGTTAGCTGTGGACGAAGGCCTTTAAGTTGTTAAGGTAATTTCGCAAAGGAACTTGCACAACAATGCATGAAAGCCAGGGTTTTTTTTTCTAACGTGCTGTTTGATGGCCTCCCATAAAGGCCAACGACGCCTTTACCTTGGTCCGATTAAGCCAGTAGGTGCAAGCCTGTGCAGCCACCCTAGCCCCATGCAATTATACTTCCAATCCGATTTCCCACCGAACTCTCGAGAAGGTCATGAGGAGACTGCCAATTCGACAGCGGTTAAAGTATTTTAACGTAGTTTGCAGAACACAAAGACAGGGAAAGGAACCACGCCTCGGTAATTTATGAAGATTTATGGCAAGAAGTGGCGACATCGCATGTTTCGGGTTCGATGAGTTAGTTATCAATGTAAGGCACGAGCAAGCAAGTCGCCTACTGAATGGCTACGTATGGCACATTGGTGATTCGAACGAAAGTGATCATAGAGTTTCGCTCCGCTGCCCTATCTACTAAAGGGGTCATCGCACAGATTGCTCGTTTACTTCCCACTTTTAAAACTCAGAGAAAAGTCGGTCTGTGGTTCAAATGCGAACGTTGTGTCGGAGTTGTTGAAGGTGAACCAAATTGCTCAGAACTGTAAATCTACCTGTGATTGCACTAGTAATGGCTTCAGAAGACGGCATCTTACATTAATAAGTCCTCTTGATGATAACTTGAGTAGCGTGTCAGAAATCACATAAATTACATTGTAAGAGTCATTTACGGCTTAAGGACTGATGAACCTGAAAAAGAACTGGCAATCTTGCACTATCAAGGCGCGATTGTCGAGGATCTTGATATAAATGAAGGAAGTTCGGAAATCGTGCCTACGAAAGATGGCGACTTCGGACGTAGAGATGTGAGAATCATTCAAACGAGCTGGGTTTGGGGGACATAAGACAAGTATTATCATTTCAACTGCTTCTGTTTGGAGAAAAACCCGGAAGTGGTCTGCCAATATGCCTCTACCGTCGAGGCTCTTGAAACAATGCCACTAATCATCATCGACACAAACCTGCAGGTACGCAGGTGCATAAAGCCGTGGCTGATGGAGTCGAATGTGAAAATAGTGGCTCAATACAGTAAACTTCTCAAAGAAGGCAGTTTGCCGAAGTAACCGAAGTCATAAATCTCGAAGTCTTCTAAGGATGCTAAGATGCTTGCCGGACGAAGAACCGGACTGACATTACAGGGGCCATTATCCCGGGGACCTCAACTATGAATGTTTCCAAATAACGTGTCCTATGGCAAAGAAGTACCGAGAACACACTGAACCCTAGCGAAACTACCCCTAACCAGATCTTACATTGCGGTCCGCCTTCCTTCGCGATGCTCGGTTTGTTTTTCTGGCATCGCTCGTCCAATCGATAAGTTGAGACAATTTATTCCCCTCCGATTCTAAAGATTACGACCCACCTTTTCCTCTTTGCTAGTGATCCGTAGCTTACTGTGGAATAGACTGTCACTGGCGCACGCTGATGCTCTGCGTGCACCTTATAATCTGATAGGATCCTATCATTTCTTTTCGATTTGCTTGAGTCGGTTTACGACTTAGAGAAAGAGATTTAAACTCCATTTAAGCTGGAATGTTGACTGGAGTTCGCCTTCTACAAGAAAACTCAAGCCTTTTTGCTCCACATAATGGAATTTAACAGCGAATGTGTTGACGAAGTGTGAATATTTACTCCCGTATAAACAGAGACGACTGGTGTGAGAGCTTGCCGTTGCCACCCCTAAGCACACGTAAAACAGATTCCTACTGAAACTATTCCCAGTAGTACTCTTGTCCCAAACTCACTATCGTTTTGACCAAGTTTTAGCTACGATAGCAGATTCTCATGTGTGGCGAAGAAACCCAGTGCTTCTCTCAATGAGAACTGAACTAGGCAATTTGACACAATTGTGCAAATTTACTCCAATTTGCATCGTGCCTTACGTTTGAAGCCCGACATTTCTTTGCAACTCAACAACAACAGAAAGTTGACCGATCATCACTGAAGTCCACAGGCCTTAGCGACCTTAAGCGAAAAAGCCTGCTTTCAGTTGAATTTATCCAAGAGGGCGATGCTGGTTCCCCCAAGCCTGTTATCTGCCTTTCTGCAAAAGGATAATCAAAAGCTATTTGATCACAACATCTTGGTTTTTATGGCGTTTAGGAGTATTGCTTACTCATGACCGAAAGCACAAATTTGGCCAGCTTTAGTTTTATTTCTACAAGTAATGTAAAACTATCAGAATCCCACCTGACATTTACTGTAAGAAAATTACGCAAAACCTCCCAATGTCTGCTTCGTGTCACGGAAGGGAGACCCCTTTACTGTTCCGCCCGGAATAATGTCACAACACGACCAGTGGTACAATACACCTGTTCGTTTCATGTTGGTCACGCTGGAGCAGCTATTCTTTGTTGACAAATCGGTTACATGTACACTAGTGAATTTTAACTGGGCAATAGAAAGGATTCCACTAGAAGGCCAACATGGAAGCCACATTCACGAGACACGGTAACATGTTAGCGTTTCAGTCAGATCGTGGCAAACGAAGCCAACTGTGTGAGGGGGTAAACAGTTGCACAAAATTGGACGATGATGCAGGAATCAAAGACGCCCTCCTGTTTGATGCCACTCATCACAGCACAAGAACGGCCTCAAAAGCGCCCCCTATGAATTATTGCTCTTCGAACCACGGGGTTTCACGTCTTCGTTTAAAATCGTTTCACTCCTTAAAGTAACCAAATGCATTTTAGTTTTACGAACATTTACCAGTTCCAGCAATCGCAAACTTTCATACTCCTTGAAAGAGAGGATCTATTCTGATGCAAACCAACAAAGCGAATCAAACTGCTCCGTACCGAAATCAGAATAATGCAGTTGCCCACTAATCATTACAATTCTACTTAAGCAAACCTGGTTGGAACAGCAAAGGCGCAGGCCATCGTTCGAGGTTTATAAAATGTCAACGGCATCTGTTCGTCGAATGCAATGACGCTCTCGGTGATTCCGCCAATAACAACCGAGGGACCCAATAACACGACCTCTTGTCTAACCTTGTCTACTCAACTCAAGGGCGATGACTAATGTCGACTTCTGTGGGGCAGGCAATTGCCGCGGAGGCGCACACTCCGACCCAAACAGTGATTACCAACGCATAGGACATCGTACTCCTGCCAAACACTTGATTCAGGCCTTAAGGACGTTTGAGAATATTACCACTTCGGAAAGAATCACCGCCATGTGAAACATTCAACCACCACGGGCGATTAAATTATTTGTTAATGAATAGTATCAACACCGGCAAGGGAGTGACTACGACTGACCAAAAAGGCAAGAAACGACGCTCTCAATAAATCCGTGGCAAACTTCATACCGTATTCAGAGGAGTGGTGGTAAGTTCGCATGACAGTTCCATCGATTCACCCCTCTTTAAACATTCCAGTTAGTGTTGCTGATACAATATGCCTTGTCGGTTTTCAAAATGCCATAGCATACGGCTTATAAGTACATTTGTGTGTCGTGTTCTACCGCAATCTCGCGCTCGTCGACATGTTACCGGTTTGGGACTAAGCAACTTAGGAATCAAGGACGATTAAAGTCATTTTTTTAAGGCATGACCTATAATAATTTCGTTGATGCCGTGCACAATGAGGTTGTCTTATATTAATATCTCCTGGTGAGCATGCGCATATTTAAATTCTTTGCACACTTGCTGGTTGCAGGAGGATACGTTTGTAAGAAATATCTTTCTTCTGGACCAAATTGTCATGACTCCGGCAAAGCTTAAACAAAATTCATATTCTTGAAATAAACATCGAAATATAACTTCTTAGAGTTTTATTCAAGTGTTTGACTTCAAAGCATTGCCATTTCGCTACATAGTTACATTTCTCGGTGAAAACGCCACCTGGTAAACGGGGGCCAAGTTTTTTTCCGAGGGGCCATCCATGGTCGTAGAATCTAATACACTGAATTTATCATGAATAATGTTCAAGACGTATATTTTAGCTTTTTCAAAGAAACAATAACGAAAGTTAGCGGGAAAAAAAATCAAGAGAATGTACACGTGGTATCACAGATCTAAGGCGCTTCATTCTAACGAGGACGGTTTTACATGAGAAAGACCGGAGAGAAGAGGATTCTTAGATTTAATTTGCTTCCTTTGAGATGAGATCGGACCCAGTGGTGCGTCACTTGTGAGAGGTAGGCGCTGCTTCACAGCAGACGCAGAACTCACTTCAAGTCTACGAGTTATCTGTGAGGCTGTTTCGACTTCAGTGCCGACACCATGCGCTTTTAAATAGTCTGTTGGTAATCGAAGTTGGTTCGGTGGAGAGGATTCCTTCTCCAAAAATATCGCGAACATCTCAACGAAGGATTCCTAGAACCATTAGACGGTGTAATAATAGTGGTACTAGATTTTGATCCATGCCAACCACTAGTGATTGATTAGGATTTCTGGCTAGAAGCACTGGTCGAGAAAGTGAACAGGTTTGGCAGGCCCTTAATAAAACCACAAAACAAAAGGCCGACTGCGGACTTGGTGAGACATGATTATGGTCCAGATTACAGAACGACCTTCTTATTCTTCAGTATCAGAGCGTTACTTGCTGGTAGTGAAGAACAAGAAGATCGTTCTGTAAATTGGACCATGGCTTTGGATGATACCAACGTAACGCGTTACTTGTATACGTTATATGGTAATAAAGAAAAAGATAAATGTAGCGCAGTTACTACATACCGCTAAAACGATGGTCCGAGAATATAGTTAATAATATATACGTGGGGAGCACTTGGCAGCAAACTAACCTTTGGTTCTGTTTCATGTTGTTTAGGTAAGGCAGAATTCCAGAAAAGATCCTTCCAATTTTTGGCGACGGGTTCATTAAAGCCAAGCTGCAACACGGTAAATGTATGAAGATAGGTGGTGTAACATCATGTTACTTCTGTATAATCCTTTGTTTTACTATACTGGTTTTGTTGGAACATTAATCGAAGTTCGACAAGCATACATTTATTGTTTAACGTTGACTATTTACTCTAATTATTGTCCAAATACCAATTGTTTAGGATAACCGCATGCAGTAACAATTGTTTTGGATTGTCTTTGTTCTTCAATTGCTGCGAGTGTAACCGTTGGTGCGAAGCTGCTGTGATTTACAGGCGGTTACACCAAAAGCATATCTACACCAATAAATAAGGACGAGGCTGTCACTTACACACAGTGATAGGCTTTTATAACTGCGCGCATACATAAAACTAATCGCTCACAAGGTTAAAATCTTCTGTCGTAAAATCCAAAACGCTCCCCAGAGCGCAGAACGCCTCTGGTCGCTTGGCTGGGGGAAGTTTCAAGCAACTGATTAGCAAATTTTTCATGACTAATCTGAAACAATGGATAATTTTGTTACAAATTATGCATTAAGCAAAATATTGTATTTAAGTAATGATGGCAAGAACTCACTTATCGAGTTTACCATCTAGTTCGTTTTTCACCTCTTTAAGAGTAGACTTGAGAACTTGAATCTGTTCTTCGTAACGCCGAGCTACAAATGTAATAACCTAGCCAACGAATGTAAATTTGAAGCGACATGCAGTATATAGCCAATATGTCAAACCATAGCAATGGAACACTTTTCCAAATAACAGACCAACGCCTGTATTCGAATAGATACACGTGGAGTACATAGAACTATAACTAGAGAACCAGGACATAACTAATCACAAGCATTGTTGGGTACTATCGCTATTCGTTACAACGAGGTAATCATCAGAAACTAGCGGAATTCATGGCTTAGATTAGCGTTTAGTCCCATTAGCTTGTTGGAGAGTGGTAGCAGCTCATCTTTGAACGGCTAACGAGCTACTATCCTATAAACGTGGACTACGGTTGCGACTCATGATCCTGTCTCCACACTAATACAAAAAACCGATCTGAGTCTTGCAGTGCGTGGAAACAAAGTGAATGACTATAGGCAATCGGGTTAAATTAGCTAATAACAAGTGAGGCTTCTGGTTCAGGTTGCGAGATACGTCAAATCACATCACTGAGTTCGCTTAGGCTGAAAAGAAATAGTTAAAATAGCAAAAGTAGGGAGGAAGGATTCGAGCCACACCTAGAGCATGAGCCTCGGCAAGGCGATCAGCGTGGTGTCTTAACTGTGCTTGGAGTTCATTATTTGTTGACTCAAGTTTCTCCTGTCGAGAGAACTCTTCCTGAAGGTGCTTGACACGCTGCTCAAGAGTTGAGACCTCTTTCTGGAGCCGCTCATTTTCTAAGCGAAAGTGTTGTGCTGCCACATTTGTCTCCAACTGATTGTCTAAATTTAAAAACATTAGCAGAACAGGGGCAAAAGACGAGAGACCTCGTTAGAGAAGACGAGTTATCAATATCTACCCAAGAAAATAGATTGTAATCTTATTTGAACGGGCCCTGTCTGAATGCGCGAAACTTGGGACACGTGGAAGATGGATCAAAGCGACCCGACCACAACTGAATAGTATACGAAAAGGGTTTTGTGAGGCACATTGGCGTGACGTGTCGATGATGGCAAGTCCTGTTTAATTTACTTCGTTCAAACGAGGGACGGTGGTCTTCGAAAATGATTGATTGACTCACCAGTAAGTTTATGTCACAGCACGTGCTGGTGATCTCACCATGCCCAGACACCGGGTTATTCGACAAGTGCGGTCCATGCAACGACCTTTCAAACTCGATTTCTGCAGATTTACCAAACCAGTTTTTCCACGCTACTTTCAAGCGAAAAACCCTATCCTGCGAAAGTCAACGACTAACCTCCTGGACTTAGTGAACTTCAGTGAAAGAGTTACCTAAATGCCATGAAGTAAGCGTCTCAAAAAAGTTTTGGTCGGAAATAGGCGCAAAACTACGGAAAAGCACACATACCCCTCTCGAGGCTTTCGAGTGCCTTCTGTAGATTGGCATAGCTGGCCCTAAGACCGGATAGTTCTGATTGGCAAGCACGACAGGCCTCCCGTGCAGCATCACGTTCTTTTTGCGCACAAGTAATCTGTTCATCAGCTGATTCCACAAACTCCCGAAGAGAGCCCAACTGCATTTCGGTCCGACTAAGATTATCTCGAAGTGACGCTTCCCTCTCCTCGGCCGCCAAGGCCTCTTTTGTATGGTTTTCTTCGACCTACGAAGTCAGAAAGAATGCACTGAACATAACAAGACATGTGCTCTAGCCTTTGATCCACATGAAGAACAAGAAAAAGCGCGACTTTGATGGGAGGAAGAATGTATGTGAGCACGAAGTTGTAGATTAACACTGTCGACTGTGCAGTGTATTTTCGCATAATTCCCCGTTCTAAACATAGTGCTGATACAAAAAACGGCCACCGGAAGTAAGGAAGCGTAACAACGCGTATAAACTTAGTGGCGAAAAAGGACATCATTCGCAGAAAGATTTAAAAAATGGCAAATACTGTACGGTTTAACAACCAGTAGGCGCATGAATTTGCGACTGCACACTAGCTACCATACAATTTAGCATAAGAACTCCACAGTTTCAAGAGGTGTGATTTTACACTAGCGTTGCGACAGTACAGAACTTTTGCGACAATGCCTTCGGAATGAAGCCTAAACGCGAGACGGCATCGACGCTTCAAAAATATTAAGTAGCAGAAAGAGACGGAAAGATGCAATGACTTACCTGCAACAAATGTGATTGAAGTCGCTGAAGCTTTGCCGCTAGTTTTTCAGTCTGGTTTTCAATATTCATATCCTGTGACAAAACCACAAAATTAGACGTCACAGGAACCCCTTAGGAATTCGCGATGGATTTTTCGCTACTGACCATATTGTAGTCAAATGTAAAATTGTTTGACCTTATACCAGAGTTAAATGGCCTCAGCGTAATTTATCAGCCGAGGTTTGTTGAAGATGATGAGCATTCGCGACACCCATAACTTTGAATTGATTGTTACACACAGACAATCTTCTCTGTTCGTGTATAGTGTAATGTGATGCCTAGTAGCAGAGCGAAAGACCGTGAATACATGACCGAGCTGCCTTTCTGCCGTCTTTTATGTTTGTCAGTGATAAGTGGGGGGTGGGGGGTGGTGGTGGAGTAGTGGCTAACCGTTCAAAGCGATGGATTTATCAAGAACCTAAGGCAAGACAGGCAGGGTAGGTAACGCAATAATTAGGGAACAACAACCCCCAACTTTGCTTTACGTTGGCTGCGAGAAACGGTTTGGCTAAGCAACGGACAGACCAGACACAGAGGTTACACTACCAAGTGCCAATGTTAGGCAATGCATTCGCACTGTGATGGTGCAAAAAATGTATGGGGAGCAAAATCTATAATGAAGCCTGAAGATGAAATTTTACAAATAAAAACTCACTGCAGGCTGTGATTTGGAAAGAAAGTATTGTAATTGTGCATGATAGGCTTGGCTCTCTGCATGCTTGCTACGCACTAGCTGGCCGAGTGCTACCTTATCCTGCTCCGCCTTTACATACTTAGACCTCAAATTGGCGTATCCCTCCAACAGGCGGCTCAAGCATTCAGATAACTCCTTCTCAACTTCCGTCGACCTTAATTTTTCAGTCAGTCCATCTAAGGCATCATTTTGGACCCCTTCTACGATAGTTTTCACCAAACCTACAACTGCGGAATCTGATTGTGTCGAGCGCTTGAATATATCATCCAGTTGTTTTGCAATACCCTGATTTGTGGGACTCAATGTAGTGATGTCAGGATCGCCGAAATTAACCAATTCTGAAATATAATGGCGGAGATCACTTTCATCTCCGCTCCCGGCAAGCTCTTCAAAACAGCTAACTATTTCACGGGCCTCCTGAGATAAGGAGGTGATCTCCGATTGCCCGTTCGAGACAGCAAAACCTTTAATCCTATTTAACATTGATTTCACAATTCCCAAAACAGCAGCAACTTCTGTGTTTTCGTGTAATTTCGTAAGTGATAAAGGATTGGTTGTACTTTCGGCAAGTTTAGCGTCACGCGCAGGTTGCTGATTAGGGTCAATCGCTATCCGTTGTCCAGTGTCCGACTGAGAGTAACTCTTCTCTAGGTAGGATGGGAGCTCTTTTGAGCCAACCAATTGGCTTAAGTCATCAATCTTGCGTCTGATTTCTGGTCTTAATGTGGACTTGTCGTTCACAGGTTCACCACCACTTGGCGTTAATGTTGCTTCGAATTGTTCATTTAAATTAGGATTAACAGCATCGCTTGAGAGGTGGTCCATAGCAATACTGGTGGATCTTTCTACCGTCTCCTGAATATTTTCATTCAGCTGATCAAGTCCACTTCTCGAAGTATCACGATGAAAATCGCTCCTCTTTGACAGCAATTCACACAATTTTTCGGCAACTGCGTTACTTTCAGATACATTAGTCACAGTACCATAAGTTTTGAATTGAGAGCCCACTTGCCTCAGTAAAATTTCATGCGGTGCTGCTTCATACGCCACTACCAAAGAATCAACTAAATCTTTATAATGGTTCTCTACTTCTATAAGGGGGCTCGCGCTCTGAGTAAACTGATCGAGGCTATAATCCCCACTGATGAGCTTAGCGTAAGCAACCATCGTTGCTTCAAGGAGTTCGCATACTCGCGTCAACTGGTTCATACGCTGTGTTTCGTCTACTGGGACTGCGCCAACGATCTGCGATGGCAGGTAACACGTCCTAGAAGGAGAAATCTCCTCCGTATTAATGCCAAAAGTGCGCCGATTTGGACAGGATGATAATGACTTCAGTTCGGCAATGCAGGCGTTTGCAGAGTTGAGGGCGTCGCGGGCCAGCATGAGCTCTTGACGTGAAGCTGCTTCAGCAGCAACGAGGACAGCAACTTGAGCCTCGGGTTGTGCAGGAGGCCAAACTACCGAGTGGTCTAAGGACGTTGGAGGAGGTAAGAAAGAAATGGCGCTCAAGAGCGCGTCCCTTATACGAACGAAGCGGGATTCTAGGGATTCATCATCGCCGTTCTTGACACTTAAATCTCCATTGTTGCCTGAAACTTCAGGTTCCGAGACGCTTGATTTTACCTGGAGAGCAAAGTGAACAAGACATTGGTTTGTAGAACTATCGAAAAATGGCAATACGTGAAACAATTCCTGCTTGTAAGACAGGAGCAATGATTTCCAGAGTTAATTAAATATTTAAAACGGAAGCCAGCTATGGAACTAAATTATTAATGATCAACTATTACAAATAGTGCTAGTACACAAATGACGGTAAATGCCAAATGATTGTACAAGAAAACACGAAATCAAGACTTACTGCTAACTGTATACTGGTTTGAATTGAGAAGTTATTTAAAGTAACGGTTTCTAAAGTAGTTAAATTTGATTAAATGAAACCCCCGGCTTGTTCAGAACACAGGCATGATTAAAAAGGCACCTATTCATAACAAGTAGCTAAGCCGTTAAAAGTTTATGAGGACGAATCTTGTAATTAGCTAATTGAGGCATCAACACCGGTTACAGGTGGCTAAAGGATGATCGATTGAAAATCTCTGTGAAGTTCCTTTGTTGTATTCAAATGTCCGCGGCGGATTTACCCTCGGTGGTGAAGACGCAGTGACCAACTCAAGTGTTTTGTGGACGAAAGGAAATGTGTTTAGGGACAATTGATTATGAATGGCGCCAAAAGAATACTTTGACGTTAAATTGCGAAGACTGTGACGTTAGGCAGGTCATTTTGAGGTCATGGAAACAAGCTCGGGCATACTGCATAGCATTCAGACTGCTTTCTTAATTTGCTTACCTTCGGCATTAAGATATATATCCAAGGTTAGCTTTTTCCCGAGTTTACTTAAAAAAATCATATCGACAAACTACGTAAATCAAAATGTTAACTACGAACATCTCATTCCCAGTGGCTGTCAGTATTGATGTATTGACCAGGGCAGCATTTTAACGGTTTAAAATTAGCTCAATTTTTCGGTTTCAAAATAGATTAAGTTGAGGCATACCGCCGGTACACAAACCACTTGTTTTGACTGAAGCTCCTCAAGCTGATGAATGCGTTCCTTTAGGCGGGCGACATGAAACGCATTTGCTTCTTGAAGCGCAGCTACTTCCTGACATTTCTGCTCTTGACACTGCTCTAGTTGCCTACGTAATGACTAAAATGACCAATTAAGGAGATTATTTTTATTGGCTTTATTTGTCTTTTGAATAAAAATGCATTCACACTCGGTTGAGGACGCATGCAGTTAAGGGTTTAGCCACAGTTTTGGTTCAAATTAACCGACTACTACTACCATCAAAATTTGACGAATCCAAATATTGATCACCCAACTACGGAAAGGCCAAAAACACCGATTTTGAGGAAAGCAAGTGCCCGCAATGTGTACTTTTTAAAAACGTTTTCTCCACTCACAGATGCGACTGGCCTATAAGTTTGAATTATTGTCTTGCATAAAAGTGAGCAGAGTTACAACAACGACTGACTTCACCTACAATGGCTTTGAATATGCTCTTCCAAAGTAATTTCAAAAAGAAATCAATGTAGAAAGTACGTTAGACCTTCCGTGGGCATATTTAAGCGACAAAGACTTCAGGTTTTAGCAATTGTAAAAGCAAAAAGAATTCACTAAATTTGGGGCATGGCCAAGTGACAAACTACCTGTGAGTCTAAGCCAAGTACAAAATGATTTGAATCAAACAACAAAAAATAACAAACTGAGGAGATTAATTTCAATTGAGGCAAACAACACCTTTGGTGGCAGACAGTAAGCGCGTCGATCTTTAATGCTTTCCGTCAAGTTTTATGACAGGTCATATTTAATTATAAATTTCAGTATTTTAAAACTTCAACCCGGTACAGATAGCAACCAGCGCACTTATTCCAAACTGCACGGATATGTAGATAAAGGGCACATATAACTACCGCAATTATTTAAATTGAATAGCTTATGCAATGCATGGCAGCCAACGGACTCATCTAACAGACTACTGTGATGTCGACTGTGCACCTATGTTTACAGGGATCACCGAAGGATTGTGGCAATATTTCTCCACCCCTGTCGTGCGGCTCCGATTACTTCATATCAATCCTCACCGACATCATAACTGCGCAAACCCATGTAATCTCGTGCAATTTAGACGTATGCATTCTTACCAGCCCAATAAAAGCGAAGCAACCTCAATCGTCCCCAATCCCCACATTTTCCTTCCCACAATTAGTGCTCAAGCAATCCGCAAAAGACGCAACACGTCAGTTGCCCGGTGTGGGTTGAGTCTCACACCAATGTCCCGGCAACAGCTGATCCTGACATCGGTTTCATAACACATCTGATCAGCTTGACGACTCGTACGCACAAATCGGTTAATTTATCACAACTAGCAATATCAAGATAAGCATTTTACATTCTAAAGTTAACACTAGCTTGTTTTTCATGGGGTTTGGTCAAAGACTGGTTCACAAACAATTTAAAAGAATTTAGTTAAACTTTTAAACTATTAAGGAAAGTTATAAAGGTTGCATAGTACCAAAATTTAGTTAGGCGACTACTTACAGAATATATGGCAATCAAAAGTCATCCAACACCCTTTTTACTCAGAACTTCAAATATAAGCAAAAGGATTCACAATAACATCTCAGTTACTTGTAGTTGCTAGTATATAAGTAATTTTGGAACAAAATCGAACATAAAAGTACCAATGATATGTTTGTCATAGCGTAAACAAAGAAATATGAAATAAATATGCAAAATGAAAAGCATGTGCTATACTTTCTTGTGCGGACCCACATGCGGCCACAGACTTCAACTTAGTGAAATGGAAGTAAAGTACTTTTGCGTTCGCATGCATCAACATAGATTAGTTCAAATTAAAGTCTACGGCAATCGCCTCGTTTGTTAAAATCGGTGGGGTAGTAGACCATCAGATTCGAAAGGTAAAAATGGTGTTACCGGATAAGCCATGAATTTGAACCTGTGAATATCTAGGACACTAATAATATTGTCTTGTATTTTTTTTAATTTTACTTAAAACAACGGTAAACTTTCTACGTCAATGTATATGATTCACCTCAATCTTTTCTTGTTCTTTGGACAGCAAGTGCGATGTGACCTACAAGAAAATTGCATTGACCTTATTGAAAATTTGAAACTTCATATTTGTCCCATTGTCATTGCGAGAAAAAGCAACCACCTGTTTGCCGATATTTGGTCGTCCAGTATCGTGAATTTTACCGGGATGTTCATAATCCTCGTCAGCGCATCCTAGAAAACATCAGAACCTGACAGAACCTTACCGCAAATTGTCACGGCTTCACCCAGAGGTTTAATTTGAGCGTTCATTGAAAGCACGCATTCTCCCTCAGGCTCACCTCTCTGCATTTTCACTTGAGCAGCTAATTCGCGTATTTGTCCCTAAAAATTCTAAACTTAAAATTGACCAAACCTCTTTTTCGCTTAAACGGGCCTCACTTTCCCTCTGGCTATGTATAATTTGGAGTTCGAGTGACTCGTTTTTAAGATTAAGATCATTTATTTCGGTTCGACAGTTATGCAGCTGAAAATCGTCATGCAACAACAAATGGAAATAAGCTACCTCCAACTTATACTCAGCAATAAAATTTTCTAATTCAACAATTCTCATTTGTGCATTCCGCAAGTCACCAACTGGATCTGCTTTGCAAGGGAAATGTAATGAATGAAAAATAGCATCCTGTGAATTCAAATGAATAAACATAGAGTGGGTGCTACATAAAGGTGATTGTACTCACATTCATTTAAAACGAATGATTCAAACATAAACCCACGCTAGTTAATTGTCCGTATAGCTGCAAGAACTCGAGTGTCATAGGAAAGTTTGGAAAAGATGATAAATAAAATCTTTTTCACGATCATGCTCGGATTAAGAATGAAATTACAACATCAAAAAACCTGTTTGATTTTGTATGCGTTATAGGAATTCGTGCTTAATTGCTGAACAGGGGAAATCGATATCCTGAATCCAATAAAGGACATTTACCCGCAACTTCTGATGTACTCTCATTGAAAATTTCTTTGGCTGCTGATGACACAAGACGGACAGCAGAAGATGATTTAATACTATCAAGCCAAGACATCTCACAGTGCAGTGTGGTGTGGTGTGGCGTCGGACCAGGGCGCAGACATGTTGGACCACCTGGCCTCAGCCAATCCCGTGTCTCTCTGCGATCCAATGGCATTCGGGAAAGGAAGGCAGCCAACCAGAGAAGGACATGGATGAGATGCAGTATATAAAGAGCGGCGTCGCCAGCGTTGTGGACTCGGATGGAAGGCGCCTGACGCGTGTGTCTGGCTTCTGATTGGTCGATAAAGCCTGTTCTGTTGTACCGGTCTTTTACCTATTAGGGCTCGGGTATTCTACAGTGGCGTCGGATTAGGGCGCAGACATATTGGACCGCCTGGTTGCAGCAAATCCTGTGTCTCTCTGAGTTCCAATGGCATGCGAGGAAGGTAATCAGCCAACTAGAGAAGGACACGACTGAGGAGCAGCATATAATGAGTGGCGTGGCCAGCGTGGCGGACTCGGATGGAAGGCGCCTGACGCGTGGCTCTGGCTCGTGATTGGTCAATAAAGCCTGTTCTGTTGTACCGGTCTTTTTCCTATTAGGGCTCGGGTATTCTACAGTGGTGGCAGCGGACGCGTTCCAATTACGCATATCGAACCCCAGCAATTTCTCTTCTATGGTCAACAAAGGCAAAGACCCTTAAATGCCAGCTGAAATTGTCATGGCGTTTATCCGATGTCCAATAAACTGGATCCATAAACATTGCCAGGGATTAGGACTAGTGCATCTGAAGAGGCATTGGCAACTCAGCGACGACGACTTAGACAGTAAAAGCCAGCTGGACTGCATTTGGGAATGGACCATAGATGGATGATGAGTCTTTCCTGCAAGTCTACAAGAGCAAAGTCCCTCGTCGACTGTTCGCTTTGGCCACTAACCTGCCAGATGTGGAGTGCGCGGAGTGTCGAACTGGATATTTTACCAAAACAGGATATCAACAACAGTGCGGTGGACCAAGCCAGAAGCTGAAAAACAGCTTCACTCCTGTATTTTATGCACCAGCAACTTTTAAATGCGTAGACATTTTGGACCACGCAGATCCCAGCTAATCTTGCATTTCCTTAATTAATCCCCAGCTGGAATTATACAGGATGTGCACTAGTTTTTTTCCACATCTTTTTACTAGTAGTTACTTGTTTGATGTATCCTGCTTTATAATTTTTTTTTAAAAAGAACATCTAATCTCTCTGTTAATCATATAATACTTCAAATCATTTCCAAACGAAGCCTTCATAGTCACGTATCTAAGGAATTTATACACCCTTATTATTAATATATGTCACAAAATTCGTTCACATTCAACAAATTTTTTTATAATAATTTTAGGCAAGTAATTTCTTTTCACATATTTTCTTCAGTTGCAGTTATGGTTAGATAATATACTCAAAAAATTTAGTCTCTGTTACCCAGTTTTCCCCATTGACGTATTGGATGTTTGTAATTGTTAGGTGATTTTTGGCCCACTACATTGTCCAGCTGGTGATTTAAGTGCCTAAAACTGATCCTAATGCAGGTTTGCTTGTAATATTGCAAAATTGTCAGCGGACTTGACATTGAATGATTTGTTATGATATGAAACTTTGTAGGTCAAAGCTGAAATTCAATGGTCAATTTAAACAAACTCCTCGGACATTGTATTGGCGCTGCCACAAACCTTATATTAATAGACTGTAACTTTCAAAATAAAAATTTCCTTTATATATAAATTTATTGATTATAGTTACACGCATTTCTATGTGTCTAACACACCATTTTGTCAACATTTACTTAATTTACATGCATTTAATTTTTAAAAATTGCTTTAAATATTCGCCAAAATTATATTTGTCGCACAGTATATAGTGTCCGTCATTCTAACTGATTTAAGATGTTTTTGGACAGATTTAATTCAATTATATGATCCATATCCAATTTAAAGATAAACGTCGAACGTGCCAAATCATTTGGCACATTAAAAATCAAACAGTTGACGCTAATTGGACAACTATGAGAACACTAAATTTGAAGTTCCCAAGTGTCGACATGCATATATTTTTTTCTAATGTTTCACTTCAAATTAATAATTTTAATAAAAAGCGAAGCAATATTATAATATGTGAAATAGGCTTATTAACGTATATAAACTACTGAATCATGTACAACTAGTGTAAATTCGATTAATGTTTTAATTCAAATTGTATTTCATGCTGTAGCAATCCATTTGATTTTTAATGAGTTGTGGTAAAAATATCTTTTCACTGTGATTATTTTTAAGTGTTTAAATTGTAACCAAATATTTACGCTAAGATGCTTGTATCCCTGCAGCAAACAGACTTATAAGCGCGTAGATATTCCGCTGCAGATTGTTCCGATTTCGTTTATGTAATAATTTTTTTTTTAATTTTTGACTTGCTAAGAATTCAGGACTCCTTTTTTAAACAAGATATGTAAAACATCAAATTTCTAGAATCTTTTCTCGTGCTCCTGAGCTTGAAATGTATGGTGTATTAAATAAAAAAACGTAAATTTAAGGGTTTTTGTAGTTGTATATATTGCAAAAATGTAGTTGTAGAAAACCATTTTTGATGCAGAATTACAACAGTGAGTGTTTAAATAGTCTCATGTCCTGCCGCTCTTTTCGATATTGCTCGCCATTTTATGTTTTACTTAGGATTTCATAGTCGTCTCAGCTGTCGTAAGCAGTATTGGATTTTCTTTTGTTTTCATGTATTTGTTTTTGCAAAATTTGTTATGTTGTATTTGATTTGTGTTTTTAGAGTGTTGATATGATTTCTTTTTGAAGTCATTAAAGTATCTTTGACAACAATGCAACGATCTTACACTCAAATGAGGGATCAGACATCAAATATCAGTTCTTCGGTAAACGGCACGGCATCTTTAGCCCGCAAGCACCTTTTTATTATTCGTCATTCCATGGAATGTCGGCAGAAAGAATTGGACGGAGTTCCAAATCAATGTTCGTTTGCTGTTTGCGCGCAAATGCGTCGAGTTCTTGATCACGTTTTTGCGTGTAATCGTGGCAATGATTGCACATTTAATCACTGCGTGACCTGCAAACAACTGAAAAGTCATGCAGATAACTGTGAGGATCCTCTTTGCCCCATTTGCTCAAATTTTCCTACTAATGGCAACCCACCCAACAATAAACTTGCTCAAAACGATAATGTGAACAGTGGTTGTCAGCGCCAAGGTTCCTTAACGAATGGGGGACTTGAACAAGCTTACCAATCAATTCCAAACGCCTGTATAACTTCTGCTCGCTCAATCCTTCAACCTACATTGCCTGTCACAAACGGCTATAATTGGCGACAGGGATATGATTTTGCAAAGCGTGAGGAAATTGTTAAAAGCCAGTAAGTAATGTCAGATTTTGTTTGTTCATAAAATTCAATTGCTAACGACATATTTTTTTAGTGCGAGCCAGGTCTTTCCACCGGCAACATATAATGACTGCCGGGCCGAGGCCGTATTTAGGCTTTTTAAAGAGCAAGAGAAGAAGTTATTTAATGAAAGTCCTACGGAACAGGATTACAGAAGAAACCTACAAACGTTTGTTGTCAGTCTTCAGAATGAACTAAAACATAAGTCGCGCATAAACCCATGTTCACTCTCAAATGGAACTGTTTCTTCGCCTGTGAATTCCAAGCCCGACTTGGTTCCAGCCTCTGATCAGCATCTTTCAAGGACTCAGTTACTGGCATCTTGTGATACAAGTGGAAAAGCATCTGAATTGCCTGTTATTGAGGCGGTTAACGAGGTACCTCAAGCTTGCTCGGATTCCACAAATCAGCCATTCAAGCAGCTTAAGACTGAGCCGTCGTCAGTCCCCGCCGCTTATGAATTGTCTGCCGAGAAGAAGGAGGATACCAGACTGAAACCTCGATGCCCAATTGGTGAGGTGCAATCTACACCAGTGCCAGTTACAAAATCTGAACCTGGTAGGAGATGTGTATGGACAAAGGAACAGCTAAAGAACGCTTTCATACCGCTTCTCAACGACATATCAAATCAAGAGCCGCATGCTCAACATTTTCGTACACCCGTTCCATTTGAAGAATTAAAGCTTCCGGATTATCCATCAATTGTTCCGTATCCCATGGACCTTTCGACAATAATGAAGAAGCTGAATCATGGGGAGTATGGGGACCCATGGGACGTCGTTGATGACTTTTGGTTGATGTTTAATAATGCTTGGAGATATAACAGGAAGAACTCCAGAGTATACAAAGCCTGCTCAAAGGTAATTTCCTAATTGCATTTCAATTAATCTTGCATTTTCGTAGCTCGCCGAAATTTTTGAAAGCCTAATTGATCCGTTAATGCAAGACTTAGGCTTTTGTTGTGGTCGTGAATTTGTTCACTACCCTCATGTTTTGACTTGCCTCACTGACAAGTCTTGTAACATCAATCGCGACGACGTTTATTATGTTTACGAGAACTCGTAAGTTCTAATTTACCCCATCCTACTTCCAATGTAGTGGCGATAACAAAAAGCAGGACCTTTTGGATAAGTATATAGTTTGCGAGCGTTGCTATCAAAGTGCCGTCAATACCATAACCATAGATGACCAAAGTTCACCTGTGTAAGTTTTGTGGTTTTATATTTTATGGCATTTTTCTAGGCATCTCAAAAAAAGCCTTTTCGAGAAGCAAACGAATAACACTATCGTTCACGAGAAGTTTGTTAATTGCCGGGAGTGTGGTCGGAAATGGCACAAAGTGTGTGCGTGCCATATGGATGAAATTTGGCCCAGCGGATTCGTCTGCAAGACTTGTATAACAGAGCTCGGTTGCTGCCGCTCACCCAACCGTTTCACTGCAAAGCGCCTCCCTACGTGTAAACTGAGTGACTTTCTTGAGAAACGTGTAAATGATTTCCTGAAAAAAAAAGAATCTCAGACTAGCGAAGTGATAATTCGCGTTCTTGCAAGCGCTAACAAGACGGTTGAAGTAAAGAAGTACATGCGCAAAATGTATAGCGACTGTGGCAAGTTCCCCATGTCATTCCCCTATCGTGCGAAAGTTATTTTCGCTTTCCAGGAGTTGGATGGCCAGGAAGTGTGTTTTTTCGGACTCTACGTGCAGGAGTACTCGTCAGACTGCCCCGCTCCTAACAAGCGCCGGGTGTACATAGCCTACTTAGATTCCGTTTATTTCTTTCAGCCAAAACAGTATCGCACAGACGTTTACCACGAGATTCTTGAAGGGTACTTACTTTATGCAAAAAAACAAGGTTTCGCTACTGCTCACATCTGGGCCTGTCCTCCAGGTGAAGGAGATGATTACATTTTCCACATGCATCCCCCAGACCAAAAAATCCCCAAGCCTAAACGCTTGCAGGACTGGTACCGAAAGATGCTTCAAAAGGCCCACAACGAGCGAATAGTTGCCGATTACAACAACATATACCAAGACGCCTACGATACGAATTGCTTGACACCTACAGATATTCCCTACTTTGATGGCGATCTCTGGCCAAACACATTAGAGGAACTCTTAAAGGTGTGTCTGTTTTTCGTGAGGGGCAATTTTAATTTTATACTTTATCTTCACATTGTGTTGGTCTAGCGTGACTTGGGCTACAGCCTTTTAACCTCACACAAAAATTAGTACGTTATTTATGCAAGGGAAGGAGGTAACCGATAGTAGGAGAATTCAGTGCTCATGTAGCTGTTTTACATTCCTGCTGAATCTAACCGACAGCAAGGTTATTATACCTTTTAATTATAAACACGTATGACTTTATAATTGGTGCTTAAGCAGTTATAAGTTTGAAGGTACTTAGTCAGCTGTTTTGGATTTTCTTCAATGAGCCAAAATACCGGTTCCCTATTTCTTTTCGTAACTACGTGTAAATGCTACAAGAGTGAATCCCCATCAATTTGTTGCATAGATATATAATGACTAACTTCAAGTTGCTGTGTCGTTCTATCACAGATCACTTTGTATGGAAAAGGTTATCTCAGCCGATCTTGACTACATTGGTGATTGAAATGTTTGCCTGTTGTCAGTCCATTTTGGTAGCCCTCAACTTATGTCAACATAATATGTTATGGGTGGATGAATGAAAGGGTGCATTTCGGGTTTTCTGGTTAACTACAACTCGGGTTTTAGGTTAGATAAATTGTTTCATCGGAATTTGTAATGCCCTTATGGTCTGTAACAAATTATTTCGTTTGCGTCTTAGGCTGCTGAGGAGAGTCGTCGGAAATTACGTGAAGAAGAATTGACTCGCGTTGACGCTGACGATTACGGTGACGACTTTGGAGACGATGCTGACAGTAATCAAGGCAGCCTCGATTACGACCGGAAACCCGGCAGCGCTGGTAGTTGTGGTGGTAATGTCAGTGATAGTAAGAAAAAAACCAAAAAACGCAAGATGAAGCGAACTACTTCCGCTTTGAGCATTGCTGGTGGATGCAGTAAAAGGAAACGACTATCAACCGCTACGACCAGTGGAGATACGGAGGCGGAAGTACAGCGGCGCTTGGAAGAAATGCTTCAAAGGAATGCCGAGGCTTTTCTAACAATAACCTTGCATCCGCGTAGCCAGGTCGCAAGTCTGCAGCCGATCAAAGATCCTGATCCGCTTTTTTCATCGGAACTTATGGAATGTCGCGATACATTTCTAAGTCGCTGCCGGGAACGCCATCTTGAGTTCTCCACGCTTCGTCGAGCAAAGTTCTCCACTCTTGCCTTCCTCTACGATATTCATACAGAAAATAAGGATGCGTTTGTTTACAGTTGCAACTGTTGCCAAAGAGAGATTGAATCACCTCGGCAGTGTAAACAGTGTCCAAACTTCTACCTCTGTGACAATTGCTTCAAAACTCGAAATCATCCTCATCCTATGGAGAAAGTTGTCATAAGCGAAGACAATGCGAGTCCTGCGGCAGTTCAGCAGTCTGACAGATTGAAAATGGAGCGTTGTGTAAAGCTTTTAGAACATACTTGTTGTTGCAGGGATGCTAATTGTCGTAACCAAGCGTGCCGAGATATGAAACGTCGACTGGAACACTTTCGAACGCAACATGACCGCAATAAATGTTGCTGGTGCCGACCTCTTCATCGAATCTTGGCTGCACATTCTACGAAATGTAACGACTCCAAGTGCCAGGTTGTGTTTTGTGCCCACTATAAGACTCTCAAGAAGCAACAGGAGTCACAACAGCGGTTAAGGAAATTGCAAACTCTTCGACGCCGGCAAAAGACTATGCAATGTTCTAACAATAACAAAACGCCCCAGCAACCAAACACTCCTCAACCTGCTCAGACAGTTGTCAGTTGCAGTGGTGTTGTTCCACAGCTGGTGGCTTCCACGGCCAGTCCCACGGTGTTTCACACCCCGAACTCATCGGAGCCACCCCACAGTTTTTCTTCCCAGACTCCCCTAACATCGCCACATTCCGTGTCAAATCCTCGGAACTCTCCATCTAAGTCAGTATCATCTGGTGGACCACTCCATACTACCATGCAGCATTCTCATTCTTCACCTTACCAACTCCCTCCACAACCTTCCCCCGCACCTATAACCTCTTCAAAAGGTCCGGGCAGTCAACAGGCGCAACAGCCACCTTATCACCACTTACCCTCCCCAGCAGAATACCAACAGGCAGCGCCAGTCACTTCCCCCTACTCTCAGCAACCGCCGTTATATCAGCAACCCCAATTGGTGCATCAGCAACCGCTTCAGTCACCCCAAATGCAGACCAAGAGCTATTCTGTTGACATAGGCTATCTAAGACAGAATAGCAACCCATTAACGGCGCCTCCTGGCTTTTACGAAAACGGCCAGTCACCTTACCTAAGAAGTCCTGTTGTTACTGCGACGCCCCGAGTTCCCTACCAGATGCCTTCAATGGAGATGGAGGAATCGTACTCAATCCCAGCTGTTGGTATGAAGCGGCCGTTCTTCAATGAATGTGATATGATGCCTGTTGGTGTTGGAGGGACAAATCTCTATGCCTCCAGTAGTGGTATCAGCGGTGGTAAACCGGTGATGCAACGTTCGATGTCTGCAGCCATGATATCACAGCAACAGAATCAACAAAACCAGGCACAACAGCAACCAGTCATGCAGTGGGCCGGAGGGGCTATGATAAATGGCCAGTTGATGCCGGCGACCACGTCGGCTGCCGTCAAGATTACGCATACTGGCGCCAGCAAGCAATTACAGCCTCTGCCTGCACAGCAGACACCACCACCGCAGTTAGGGAACAGTGTACCCCAACTGCCGACTGGGGCAGAAGTGGAAATGGTACTGAATGCGAGGCGCAATTTCGGCAACGATAACGAAGTAAGTTTGCACAGTTAATTCCACCTGTAATATGTGGTTCGCCAGCATGTCCTTACATGATGCTGTCAGGTCACATTTCACAAGTGCTCCATTTAAGTTGGGAAAACTGCAACAAAATTGTCATTTTAGCTATTTACTGTTAACGTATGTCAAGTTAGTCAATTCGGGGCTTTTCGACATTAAGCTGTTTGGAGTAAAAAAATTTTATGAAGTGTACCTTAACTCAGGATGCACTGCTTAGGGACATAAGAACTCATAGGATATCAACAGTCTTTTTCTGTTTACTTTATTCGTCATTTCAAGTTCTTCTCATGGCTGTACCAGCACCAGCATCTAATACCTGCTTGGAACTACTGCCGAAGTCAACAGAAACCATCTGCACCCGCAACGTCCCTACAGTATTCGTCGCAGCAGTCAGCCCCGCAGCAGATGCTGCGCAATAGTGTCGGTTTTCTTGCCAACCCACAGCAACAGCGGATGATGCAGCCAGGACAGAAACCACTGGTCAATACCTGGCCAATGCAGAATCAACAGCAACCACAATCAGCTCTTGATCCCCGAACCTTGCGTCAAACGTGTTATGCTCCCCAGGGGAAGCCGGCCTACAGCCAATTATCACAGCAACAACACGCTGCAATGCCCAACAATCCTTACGCTTCTACTGGATTCCCCCCACGTTATCCCTCTCCTGGTTCCTCTGCCGCTCTTGCAGATCTCGGCGGACGCTCTGGCATTTTGCGAACGCCAATTGCACAGCAACAGCAACGAATGGGCACGGCAGCGCCAGCGTCACCCAGGCCTCTCCCATCCTATCCTTCGCAACAGCAGCAACCGTCTTTGATGCTGTCTCAACTTCTGGTTCAACCTCATCCGCAGCAACCGCCGCCACAACGGTCCCAGGATCATATGCCCCATCAACTACCACAACAACAACAACAACTTCCCCATTGATGCTGGATTGTTGTACACCTTTATTCCTCCTTACAGACTTCCTTTTCCTCTGTCTTTCTGGCCCCATGTATATCACGCCTGACTTTACTAGCACAACTCAGACAACGACTCGACCAAGCTTTTATGTAACGCGTGATCGCGCCCACACACAGGCAAAACTGAGCAAAGGTATTTTCCCAACTAAATCGTGTGTGTGTGCAGATGAAGCTCCCCACTTGTTCCTGGGGGTGGAGTCCGCCCCGGTTGCGTTCCATGCACAAGTTCATTCTTCTAATCACCTATCCCTTAGTGTACTTATCTTTAAGCTTCGTGTGTACAGTATACATATGTATTCCCAGGAAAATGAGCCCTTTCGCTGAAGCAAACTATCCAATTGTAAAGGCATCGTCACGGTAAACGCACACACACCATAGAGGACGGCGACGCTCCTTCGGTCTCAGTCCCAGTACTGTATTACTCATCTCATCTCTTGTGCCATGCGATCGAGTGTCTGCAGGGCACCCAACTTTATAGCTATTCTTTTTTCAGATGATTTTGACCTATATTTGATAAGGGAAAAATAGTACCTAAAATGTACCCTCCTGTGTTCTTTTTTTCGTATTATCAAGGGGACCTACGGCTTTGATTTGACTTAACTTTACCGACAATCATGGTGTAAAGGTTCTGATCTCGGGTAATATCTCTGTTTCCACACTTTAACATCTGATTATCAGATCCTCCAGGCAGTAGGAAGTAACCTGTTGACTTCAGACGGTATTGCTTCTCGTCTCCTTAGCACGACAACATGCGCTAGTGCTTTGGCAATTACGCAACAGCATAGTTGTAAGCTATTTTCGATGTAATATTATTGTTTTGGGACTTTGTATTCGTGTCTTACTGATTTCAGAGCTCACACTAAACGCGTGTGGAAGTCGATACAACATTATCGTGTACATTTAGCAGTGTTGTGGAGCAAGGTTTGGACTGAGACTTCAATTTTAGAAATAAGCTATCATGTGTCAGTGCGCTGACGTGTAGGCAGGTAGATGTAATTGGCGGCTATAGGTGTTGCCTATTGAATGTGTGGCCGACTTCAGCTCTGCTAAATAATTACGACATGCGAACTTATTATTTTAGAGGCCCGTTGTATATGTTCGAAGTCTCATTCTTCGAGTTTACTAAACATATTTGGGTAGTGCGCCAAGGTCCTCGTAAGGCTTCTAATTTTACGTTTTCATCCCGTTGTCCTTCCGGAACGCTGAAGGATAGCTGAACTGGCCTCAAACTAATTTAAGCCTCCAAAACTTTCCTTAGACATGAAATGTTGCATTTGTCTGGGTCTTGGCAATTATTAAAGACTCGGATAGCTAACCGTGACACCAGTCAAACCTACTTAGTTGAAAGTGTTTTCATTGCTATATGATTTCAATCTCACGCAAGTGGCTGCCAAAGTAGGTATGGTATATATTTACATGCATATTTAGGAACTGAACCCTATCAATGAAAAGCCAGTTCTTAAAATTGAACGCCTGGCCTATTGCTGTAGACTAACTTTTTCAGTGACCGGTCCCAATAAGGAATTCCAAAGATCATAATGCTTGACATAACTTTAAACTGTCCAGACCTGCACATGACACCGAATAAATGTTTTCGACTAACCGAAATTCCGTTACTTTAGAGACTTATCATACAATTATTTTACTTAGCTTGCAATCTGAAATATATTGTTTCTGGGTGTTTCACGGATGCACTCGTATAGTTTAAGGCATTTAAGTGCAAACACAGACCTTTATGGTGCTCTTCGTATTATAAATACAGTACTGAAATAAATATCGAGTTTTGTAGAGTTTTGAACTTTTAGTGAGCTGTTTCCCTTACAAAAAAACAAGTCATGTAAAATCTTGACTGGCTCCGATGCAGCAGAATTAATTCATTTGACATTTCATTGAACTGCATATGATTATAGTACTTTAAGTGGAAGCCAAAGTATTCATTCAAGCCTTCACCTCGAACCACTGATATGTTTGTGATGACCGAAAACAATGCTAATATGCCAGTGGGCCTAGTCGTGTTACGACAGCGTTATTGAAATGTGGTCATTTGCTCTCGAGTGAGCTAATTACAGACATATCCGTTGAAGCGTGGGAAAGCTTTTTCCGACTGACCCTTAGCTAATGAAACTCACTCTGCATTCAAGAAAACTATGCTGAAACAATAGATTGCACTAGGGCAGGTGTTTTGTCTTTGATAGGGACGAGCTTGTGTTGCAGAGACATACCCACCGTTTCGTAGCATTCGCAATCACATTAGATGCCTAGTGAATGTTTGACCATAAGTTTTATTTGCGTAGCAGAATGTAGCATATTTAGCATGACCGTTTTTAAAGTATCAGATGCGACGGGTCCGGGCGATAAGTCGACTACAAAATGTGCTTGCCTTTTGATAAGAACGTACGCGAAGTTTATTCTAGATATTGGTAGGGATGCTTTCCAAATCTTATTGCATGGTTTAACAGTTTTTACCCTTTATTTGTTTGACGGTAGTTTGACTGATATTCGAAAAATTTCTCATCACTAGCCATAGACAATGTGGAAGGGCGATTCTTCGTTAAGGTAAAAATCTTTTGAAAACTTGCTTATTCCTCTTTTGCTGATAACTTACCACGCTTATGAGGATAACAACTCTTACAATGTGAAGCAAGACAGGCCCACTAAATAAAAAAACCAATCCGAGTCCGATTAAACCAAATTCAGTGAGAATGCACTTCCGATGAGGTCCATCCGTGCCATTTCTTTGCTTCGCTCAGCTAGCGTCTAGTGGCAACCCAGAGGTCTGATCTAGTTTAATGCAAATTCGAATTTTGTCTGTTTCTTTTCCCCTACACTCATGTGTAAATAACGTCTAACTATTAATAGACTTTGAGGCTATAATAACGCGTAAGCTAGGCCTGCTAGATTAGACCATTACTGTTTACTTCCGTGGAATTTGATGGTTTTAGTTTTAGCAAGAAGAAAAGCATACTTGCATAATAATTGCAACCTTGGGTTAGATTCGCGTATGCCCACGATAACATTGATACCATGGACGAATTCCTTGTGCTTAGTTATGACCCGAAACCATAAATCTTACACATACAAAACCTGAGGTGCAATTCTCATCGCAGAAGAAATTAAACCTAAGCCTGATGAATTTTAAAAAAAGGCAATTCAGCACCGCTGTTTGAAATAGATCCATTGTTGTTACACAGCTGTAAAGTTCATACGTTTAGTGCCTTCATTTCGTACAGTGATCAGTTGACAAAAGCAGAAGACGAAGCATCATTGAAGAGGAGGAATATGTCAACAGGCAGTCAAATTTTAGATCTCTCTCTGAGTCTCCATTTACCACTGTCACATGGCACATTTCTTGACATCGAATCTTATAATTATTATCACGTTAAGCTACTTCAACCTCTTAACCCTCCTACATTTGCATGCGCCCAATGTAATACAAATTAGTGTCAACTTAAAATACCAAGACTTACATTGTTTGTTTGATTAGCTTAAGGTGCTTGTAGCTCTCGCAGTCCGCTAAATAAACTACGTGTAGAAGTATTCTGATTTGTCTTCGTAATTCAAGAAATCGCAATTGGATGTGTGTGCGTGCGGACTTTTACTGTAATGGTAATTAACTTAAGGCATTTATTAAGATAAGAGTGCAGAGGGCAAAAAATTACAATTTCCTGGTACTGCAGATCTCAGATTCTTCTATTTTCTCAAGCAATATTTTAATCACAGGAACGGAGAAGCGAAAAGCTTGGCTTTAACATGTTCCGTGGCAAGTCTGCTTGATTAGTCCCATTGACTTTATTTAGTAAATAGTGTTTATTGAGTTAAAGGAGTATATATTACATAAAATATGCAGTCTGTCACCAATTTAAAAAAAATTAATGCTGCGTAGCTATTTTGTCTACATAAATGGAGCTCAAAGTTAGGGTTTTAATACCTTTAACCTGACTTTTGTTGAATTAAGAAAGAAAAAATACGATTTACCCACTAATTATCATAGATCTCAATTAGGTGATTGAGTTACTTCATCCAGCGAATTAACACCAAATGGATCGATATCATTAGAAAATGGTGATATAGACATGCAAAAGTATACTTTGAGAATGGATCATGCAAACTTGCCTAGTATATTTGGCTAAACAGGCAACACATGTAAAAATGTCGTTTCTAAAACCTGTATGTAATAGAAGCGCTGGATTTTAAGCTCCTAACACTTGGAACCATCCGCACCACCTAGAGTTTAAGTGAAAAAAATCAATTTTGCCTGACAGTTCTATGCAGACAGATCCGCTGTTTCGCAAATTAAGCTAATCTAACTAGCATGCAGATAATATCATATGTTTGCCTTATAAATGGGCAGTTCTAAATTCAAGATTATATGTGTTGCTATGATATAGCGCACAGGGGCGACTGATGCTATTCTTTAGTAGCCAACTGCTGCGTACAGCCTTTAAACTAACTTTAAACCGTTGAAGCTACAAACAGAAAAATGATCAAATCTGACAAACGAGAGCATACCAATATATTATGAATTATACCACAATAATAAACGCAGCTCGAGAGAATGACTTACCAAGCTGAATCTTAGAAAATGTGTTGCATTTCATTGAAAGTACCTTTCAAGTCTTCGCATGTTTCCTCTTCTTAAAGTCAAAACTGTGGTAACGTTTACAGCACGAATCATTAAATAACTTGGCTTAGCTTTCAAGGTAAGATTAATCTAGGGATGTTAATGCAAACAACGCAGAATGAAAAGGGATTTAACACAGTTACATCCACAGCTACTGAAGTTGCATACCTCAGCCTCTTCAGTACACCGACCGGACGCATCTTACTGTGACATTACCAAGCGTGGGATTGCCCAAATAAAATGTAATATCAATAAATGAAGCTCAAATACTGAAACCTCACAATTGGATTGAGGTGAAAGTCCGTCAGTTTTCAAACAAACGTGGAAATTATTGTCAGTGGAGTTCTCATTGTTTCATGTTTTGATCCCAATGAAGAAGTGTCGTGTTGACAAAAATCTGTTCAAGCCAGAGAAATTGGTGTGGTTCAAGAAGTAAATGTCATAACCCAGCCAGCGGGACAAAACGGTTAATCATGTCAAAGACTGTTTTGTCGACTGTCCTACTAACTAAGATAAGGAATGGCTAAACATGCTTTTGAAGGTTACTACACGTCAAACGCAAGTTGATTACAACTAAAAGACCTTTCATCGTTACCTGGATTCAGTGGATAGGATTTGAAAGGCAAAAGTGTGGTTGTCGTAAGCGTTAGCGAAATATAAAAAATAGTAAAGTTTAACAATTACGGCAGTCTCTGCTTCCATAAAGAAATAAATTATGGTTTTACCTACGTTTTAAGGCACGAGCAAGCAGGGCATCGTCAGAGACGGCTTTAAATAGGTTGCAAGTCAAGCAGGATCTTCATCCTCACAGGGCTTGCAGGAAGTTGGATTATGAGGCTTCACTCGTTGCGCCAAACAGAGTAAAAGAGCTGTTGGGAAGACAAACAGCTGAAGCGATTGTAAAACATTCGGTTTTTCTTCCCTGTTGCAGAAATGTTGCAGCCAAGAACGGGCTTTTGCCTCTGCCCAAAACGAAATAGCCGCGCCTGATTACGCTACTCACATATCTCCACACCGGCTTCGGACCGATTACATTGAAAATAGTCTATAAAGGCTGGGATATATTTAATGGGACAAGTCTTGGCATGATTAATTTTCAAACTTTCGTCTAACAATTATCGGACTGTAAAATGTTCGTATTATGACGGGTATTTAGTGCAAGGTCTGCGCTAAGTAATAACTGCTTGCCTGATTCTATACAGACTGATGTTTTTAAACAAGAACTGCCGCACAATTTCACTATTTATGTAAAAATAAGTGTCTGATGCCCATATTGTGAGTAAATGTTAAATTGCTCTAAATTAATTGGTAATCTAATGTACAAACCTAACTCTTCTTAAAATTTACAATTAAATGAAGCAAAATGCTCATTCATAAGCTTACAGCAATTATAAACTTGAATCTTTGTTTAAAATCAAGACTCCAAGCGGTTTAATGGAAGTAAGCAATGTTAAAATCATCTGCAGTTTTTAAAAATAATTGGCAATTGGTTACATTTGGGTCACCCCGTTTTGTGTGATCTTAGACGTTTGATATTTGGTGGTCATGTTGAACCATTTGTAATATTCATTGTTACCAAGTAAGCTTTTCGAGCCATATTTAGATATTCACGTGCGTTTTTGATATTGAAAATTGGTTTTCATAATATCTATGAAAGAAATCTGAAGTACAAGCTTGGAGGAAAAAAATATGCACATTTGGTTCTGTATGTTAACGACAGTGCTCGTTACATTACTGTATTTCTTACAAAATATTTTAAAAGTATATGGAATATAATAATTTGGAATTCCGAAACACTCCAAAATCCAAATTTTATAAGACAAAAGTGAACACGTTAGGAATGCCAATGACATTTAGGGAAATAAACTATTACAATTTTTTGAACCAAAACTGAAAAATAAACCCTTTCAAGATCAAATAGAATGCGAAAATCATAACACCTCTGGACTTTTTACTGCAGCTTAAAGTCTAAACGGTATTGTTGGGGATTGTAATGACGCGTCAGGCAGAAATGTAATTGTTGTCTTGTGCTGTTTTCAGAATTCCTTATATTTTAAATCTCCACATTTTTTTGACAATTTAAAGGAAAGTTTTATAGTCAAAGTATGACTAATTAGCGAAATATGGTTTGTGCTCCACATAATACTTCATGCAGACTAGTCACTGTATTGCGAAATAAGTGATATGAAATGGCTATATCTAAAATTGATAACAATTCGCTGTACACTAAATTCATGACTGTTTTCCTAATTTTATTTTTCTTGTAAGTCTGTGAAAACGGCTGCTACTCAATTCAAGTTTTTAATTTACTTTGCAGAAGTAGTAATCTAAACGGGTATTTCATTTTATACCATTTTTTTACAAATTCGACACACACACAAACAATCTGAATTAATTCCTTCCTGGACCTTAACAAACAGGTTTGGATCTTTGAAGATTTAAAGAACCTGAATTAAACAGGCTTCGAAATGTTTTCGCAAGTGAAGCACTATGTGGCAGTTGTTTTAAATATGATTAGAGTAAGTAAGAGCTAGTAAGCAGGAAATTTAGAAGTAGGAATTCATGCTTGGCGCAACAATACATCAGTTGAATGAAAACTCAACTAATGGGTACGAAACGTCTAAAATTGAACCTAAAACGGTAAAATGTGCTTAACAAAAGGCTAGTATGGGCACGAGTGCATAGATTACGGCACTAGAAATGCACAGTCCTTGTGATTGTTCCACAGGCCAGATATGCATCAACTTGTTATTCTCTGAGTCTAATACTTCGTGACTGTGGCACCAAAGAGATCCCCAAAACGTTATTTATGCCAAGCCTGGTGTTAAGTAGACACAAAGTTTAAACAGCGTGACTTTGTGATCTATCCAAACTGCAGTTCTTTGCTGGAAATTGCTTTGTCTGGTAGTGGCATTTCATTACTCAGGCCACAGTACTATTTTCCTCTGGTAGATCCGTAAGTTTCCATTCAGGTGCTGTTTACGGATTAAAATTATTCCTGTAGATAGTGGTCATTAAGTTAACACTCAAATATAACGCGTTGGTGAGGATATCGTAACATGCATCCTGATAAAGGGCAGCACTCACGGCAAGCTGTTAATGTGTGATAGTGTAAAGCTTAGTAAAGAAAATATACAGGAGCCGAGACCGTTAAATCATCCATTTGTTGCCAAAATTGCTGTCACTTGAGTAAAAAACCTTACAGCTTCTTGTTGTGCATAAACACCTAAAATATTTAAACAGGTTTTTCACGATTTTTTTCATTTTCTTCTGTTTTTTGATCTCCAACATCACTACAAAACATTATGAGTAAAATTTTCACACAAAACATGCGATCCCCACTTTTGTGTTATTTATTGCGATGTGATTTGGTACCATTCCAAATAACTTAACACCAAGCTAACCGTTTAGCGCCAACTTTCAGGCATATTTTAGTGACAATAGGTCTGTTGGTTCTTGGCTTGGTTGCTGAACAGCGACTTAAGACACACTATACAGAATTTTTATTTTTGAGTTGACATAGATCAGTTTTATACAAAAATCAGAGGCAGTGTCAATCTAATGAGCAAAAGTGAAAGATAATTTGTATTATTTTATTTGAAAGTCCTTTCCTAACTTCGACTTATTAGGTGCTGCGCCCTTTTGAACTAAACTGTCTGTATTGTCAGTTTTCCCTTTTATCTTAGGATGTGCTTTTTTCCTAACATTACCCAAATTAAAGACACGATAATTTCAAGTGGCATCCCGCTCAATTCACGTACAATGAGGACTCATTTGCTTCACATTTTATAAAGAAAAGCAAAATCCAGGTCTGAGTTCCAGTCCCAGTTAATAAAAGCTGTTCCAATAAAAATGATTCTGCCTTTGACTGAAGACCATAATTCACGAAAGATACATGAGTTCAGGCAATGTGGTCAGTTCCTTTAACGTCGAAGCGAGCTTTCACCAGTTTATTTAATGCATCAGCCCTCTCTTCTAAGATCTGATTTTTTTCCATGTGAAAATCAATATCGCATATGAATCATTGAAAGATCTGCAGTTGTCAAATTTAATTTTTAGCGCGTCTTTATTGCCAAACTATCTTATCTGCAAAGGCTACCATGTTGTTTTGAAAATTAAAACCTTGTGTTTCGATGACGCTATTGGGTCTGAGTCATTATTCACTCCTGCCACAACTTAATCTGACGTGTGAAATATAGTGATAATTTGTGCTTCTCGCTTTTGCATTAAATAAGCTGGAAAAAAGGAACAAAACATGACGATATTCTTACGAATCCCAAAAGAAATAGGGATATGGCTTGCAAAACCAATCAAATTGTTCGTCGCCAATTTTTTTTTGCTCAAAAGCACTGCATGTATAATATCAAATTCTGGTATTAAAATAATTTTTCATTGCAAGTGAGCAGTAAAAAACAATTTAAAGCACAACAACACCCTTAAGAACCATAAAGAGAAGCATTGATTGGTTTCAAGTACAAGAACAATGAAAATTATTTAGCATCACAAATGTACTAGACATCCCAAAAGTCGGTAGCGAGGAATAATCAAAATGTAAGAGTTCTACTTTATGGTAAAGAAACAATTTTCTAATCCGACGCTTAGATGTTCCAGTAATGATCCAAAAACCCCAGGAAAGGCTTTTTTTACAATCAGAAAACCTAGTACTTTAGGATGAATCGTCAAACCGCTCGCCACAACTGCCCCAAGCAATTTAATCGTTTTTTGCAAAATTTGATCCTTAAGTACCATAAGTGTCAATGGACTCAAAGGAAAAATCATGAGTTGATAAGCGGTTTGGAATTATTGGCTTCTTTAGTGCAAAGTATGCTGCCTAATGAATAAACCTTTTACATGTTTACTTTTAATTAATCTTAAATATCCTCCTTTAAACAAAAATGATTAACTTAAAGAGCTAATTAGTTTGGCAGTTGTTACCTTGTGCTTCTTACAGCGAGTCTTATACAGGCGCACACCCACGGCCCAGCCTCAGAGGTACACGCAAAGATCACGTGCTCACAAAATATGTACAGTTATATTCAGAAACTCATGCTTGCATTATGACCTCAGCAGACACGAAGATTTATTAAACAGTACACAGGCCTAGTTCTTCCGCATGAGAATAACACATTAAACAGTTGATGACGGGATCGGAAAAAACGGAGATAGGTTGAAAGGGCTGTCTCTGAAGAAATGCAGTGCGTGTCATACCTCTGCAGCCCATGACAACGTTTTTACAAATGCACGGAATCTGGAGGCAAAAAATCATCAAATCTTGATCAATGTTGCGACTAAGATCATTGATAAGCTAGGAATCAGCAGATACCAGTCTAACACAATAGAACTCTAAGTAGACATGCGAGCGGATGGAA